>CM032162.1:25877321-25963721 GCA_018901935.1 Pugionium cornutum | reverse complement strand
CATTATGCACCAATGATTAATTTAGAATGATCAGTTTAACTAGCTGATACACTTGACATGTACACACTAAATTGTGTGTAACTTTTGATTTAGAATTAAGAATGACACGAATCCAATGCCCACATTAAGCTAGCTCAATTTTTTATATTTTGAAAAAAACTTAATACCGTAATAGCTATGACAAACGATACAAGTAATTCTATCTATCTCAAACTGCGTGGTGCCATGCATTATGCTTCATTTGTAAACCTTTTCCCAATGAGCACCAAAGATCATTTTAGAAGGATCAATTGAACTAGGCGATAAACTTGACATGTCCGAACTAAATCGTGCGTAACTTTTGATTTAGAGTTCCAAATAAATAGAATCGAACGCACACATTAATCTTGCTCAATTTTCTATATTGGGACAAAATCTAAGACCAAAATAGCTACGAAAAAACCTCCAAGTAATCCAATCTATCCCAAACTGCGTGATGCCATGCATTATCCTTCATTTGTAAACCTTTGTTCAGTTAGCAGCAATGATCAGTTTAGAATGATCAGTTTAACTAGCTGATACACTTGACATAAACGCACTAAATCGGGTTTAACTTTTGACTTAGAGTTCAAAATAACACGAAACCAGCATCCACGTTAAGCTAGCTCAATTTTCTATATTGTGAAAAAAATTAGGACACAAATAGCTACAACAAAGCCTACAAGTAATGTAATCTATCTCAAAGTGTGTGGTGCCGTGCATTATGCTTCATTTGTAAACCTTTGCCCAATGAGCACCAATGATCATTTTTGAAGGATCAATTTAACTAGCGGATAAACTTGACATTTATAAGCCATTGCCCAAGGAGCACTAACAATTAGTTTAGAATTATCGGTTTAGAATTATCAGTTTAGAATTATCACTGCAACTGGCCAATCAACTTGACATGTTGACACTAAATCGTTCATAACTTTTGATTTAGAGTTCAGAATCACATGAATCCAATGCCACGTTATGCTAGCTCGATTTTCTATATTGTGAAAAAGATTTAGGACCGAAATAGCTACAACAAAGCTTCCAAGTAATGCATCATGCTTCATTTGTAAACCTTTCCTTAATGATCACGAATGATTATTTTAGAATGACCAATTTAACCAGTTGATTAACTTGACATGTCCGCACTAAATCGTGTGTAACTTTTGATTTAGAGTTCTGAATGACACGAATCCACCGCCAATGTTAAGCTAGCTCAATTTTCTATATTGGGAAAAAATTTAAGATCGAAATAGTTTTGACAAAGCCTCCTAGTAATCCAATCTATCAGAAACCGCGTGATTCTATGGATTATGCTTCATTTGTAAACCTTTGCTCAATGACCACCAATGATCATTTTTGAATGATCAATTTAACTAGACGATAAACTTGACATGTCCGCACGAAATTGTGCCTAAGTTTTGATTTAGAGTTTAGAATCACACAAATCCAACGCCCACGTTAAACTAGCTCAAGTTTCTATATTGTGTACTAATTCAGGACCAAAATAGCTACGACAAAGCCTACAAGTAATAGAATCTATGTAAAACTGCGTGGTGCCATACATTATGCTTCATTTGAAAACCTTTGCTCAATGGGGACCAATGATCATTTTGCAATGATCAATTTAACGAGCTGATAAACTTGACATGTCCGGAGTAAATCGTGCATAACTTTTTATTTAGAGTTCTGAATGACACGAATCCAACGCCCACGTCAACCTACCTCAAATTTCTATATTGTTACAAAATTTAAGACTGAAATAAGTACGACAAAGCCTCCAAATAATCCAATCATTCCCAAACTGCGTGATGCCTTGCATTATGCTTCATTTGTAAATCTTTGCTCAATGACCATCAATGATTAGTTTAGAATGATCAATTTAACTAGTAGAGAAACTTGAGATGTTCGCACTAAATTGTCCGTAACTTTTGATTTACAACTCAGAATTATACGAATCCAATTCCCACGCTTAGCTAGTTTAATTTTCTATATTGTGAACAAATTTAGGACTGCAATAACTACGACAAATCCTCCATATAATCCAAACTGTCTCAATCAGTGTGGTACCATGCATTATGCTTCATTTATAATCCTTTACTCAAGGAGCACCAATGATCAGTTTAGAATGATCATTTTAATTGGCCAATCAACTTGACACGTATGTACTAGTTCGTCTGTAACTTTTGATTTAGAGTTCAAAATGACAAGAATCAAACGCCCACGTTAAGCTAGCTCAATTTTCTATATTGTGAAAAAATTAAACATCGAAATAGCTACGAAAAAGCCTCCAAGTAATCCAATCTATCACAAACTGTGTGATGTGATGCATCATGCTTTATTTATACACCCTTACTCAATGAGCACCAATTATGAGTTTAGAATTATCATTTTTAACTACCTGATCAACTTGACATGACCGCACTAAATCGTCTTTAACTTTTGATTTAGAACCTTAAATGACATGAGTCCAACACCCTCGTTAAGCTAGCTCAATTTTCCATATTATGGAATATTTGAGACTCAAAGAGCTACAAAAAAGCCTCCAAGTAATCCAATGTATCTCAAAATATGTGATGCAATGCATTATTCTTTATTTATAAGCCTTTACTCAAAGAGCACCTATGATCAGTTTAGAATGATCATTTTAACTGGAAAATGAACTTGACATGTACGCACTAAATCGTCGGTAACTTTTGATTTAGAGTTCAGAATGACACGAATCCAATGCCCACGTTAAGCTAGCTCAATGTTCTATGTTGTGACAATTTTTGAGACTGAAAGAGATACAACACAATCTCCAAGTAATGCAATCTATCCCAAACTGCGTGATGCCATGCATTATGCTTCATTTATAAGCCTTTACTCATGCAACACCAATGATCAATTTAGAATGATCATTTTATCTAGCTGATCAACTTGACATATCCGCACTAAATCGTCATCAACTTTTGATTTATTGCCTAAAATGACATGAGTCAAACGCCCACTTTAAGCTAGCTTAATATTCCATAATATAGAAAATTTGAGACTAAAAGAAATATGACAAAGCCTCGAAGTAATCCAAGGTATCCCAAACTGCATGATGCCATGCAATATGCTTCATTTATAAGCCTTTTTACTCAAGGAGCACCAATAATCACTATAGAGTGATAATTAATTTAACAGGCCGATAAACTTGACATGTCCACACTAAATCGTTTATAATTTTTGATTTAGAGTTCAAAATGACACGAATCCAACACACATGTTAACCTAGCTCAATTTTTTATATTGTGACAAACTTCAAGACCAAAATAGCCACGAAAAAGCCTCCAAGTATTCCAATCGATCCCAAAAAGCGTGATGCCATATATTATGCTTCATTTATAAGCCTTTAATTAAGGTGCACCAATGATCAGTTTAGAATGATAATTTTAACTGGCCGAACAAATTGACATGTCCGCACTAATTCGTTTGTAACTTTCGATTAAGAGTTCAAAATGACTGGAATCCAACGCCCACATTAAGCTAGATCAATTTTCAAAATTGTGAAAAAATTTAAGATCGAAATAGCAACGAAAAAGCATAGAAGTAATCCAATCAATCCCAAACAGCGTGATGCTATAGGTTGTGCTTCATTAATATGCCTTTAATCAATGATTACCAATGATTATTTTTGAATGATCATTTTTAACTAGTTGTAAACTTGACATATCCACACTAAATCGTCTTTAACTTTTGATTCAGGGCCTAAAATGACATGAGTCCAACACCCACGTTAAGCTAGCTCAATTTTCCGTATTGTGGAACATTTGAGACTGAAAGAGCTATGAAAAAAGCCTCCAAGTAATCCAATGTATCTCAAAGTGTATGATGCCATGCATTATGCTTCATTTATAATTATGTACTCAAAGAGCACCTATGATCAGTTTAGAATGATCATTTTAATTAGCCGATCAACTTGACATGTCCGCACTAAATCGTCTGTAACTTCTGAATTAGAGTTCAGAATGACACGAATCCAGCGACCATGTTAAGCTAGCTCAATTTTCTATACAATGACAAAATTTGAGAGTGAAAGAGCTATGACTAAGCCTCCAAGTAATCCAATGTATCCCAAACTGCGTGATGCCATGTATTATGCTTCATTTATAAGCCTTTACTCAAGCAGCACCAATGATCACTATAGAATGATCATTTTAACTGGCCGATCAACTTAACATGTCCGCACTAAATCGTTTGTAACTTTTGATTTAGAGTTCAAAATGACATGAATCCAACGCCCACGATAAGCTAGCTCAATTTTCTGTATTGTGACAAAACTCATGAGCAAGATAGCCAAGTAATCTAATCTATCCCAAAATGCGTCATGCCATGCATTATGCTTCATTTATAAGCCTTCACTCAAGGAGCACCAATGATCAGTTTAGAATGATCATTTTCACTGGCCAATCAACTTGACATGTCAGTACTAATTCGTCTGTAACTTTTGATTTAGAGGTCAAAATGACAGGATTCCAAGTCACACGTTAAGCTAGCTTCATTTTCAATATTGTCACAAAATTTAAGTTCGAAATAGCTATGAAAAAGCCTTCCAGTAATCCAATATATCTGAAACTGTGTGACGCTATGCATTATGTTTCATTTATATCCCTTTAGTCAATGAGCACCAATGATCACTTTGGAATGATCATTTTTAACTAGCTGATAGTTGGCGCTCCTTATCAAAGGACGTGAGTGCAACGCCCACGTTAAGCTAACTCAATTTTCTATATTGTGGAATATTTGAGACAGAAAGAGCTACGAAAAGAGCCTCCAAGTAATCCAATGTATCCCAAAGTGCGTGATGTTATGCATTATGCTTCATTTATAACCCATTAATCAAGGAGCACCAATGATCATTTTAGAATGATCATCTTAACTGGCCGTTCAACTTGACATGTCCGCACTACATCGTCCGTAATTTTTTATTTAGAGTTCAAAATGACAAGAATCCAACGCCCACGTTAACCTAGCTCAATTTTCTATATTGTGACAAAATTCAAGACCAAAATAGCTACGAAAAAGTCTCCAAATTTTCCAATCGATCCCAAAAATCGTGATGCCATGTATTATGCTTCATTCATAAGCGTTTACTTAAGGAGCACCAATGATCAGTTTAGATTGATCATTTTAACAGGCCGATCAACTTGACATGTCCGCACTAATTCATTTGTAACTTTCGATTTAGAGTTCCAAATGACATGAATCCAATGCCAACATTAAACTAGATCAAATTTCTAAATTGTGGAAAAATTTAAGATCGAAATAGCTACAAAAAAGCCTAGAAGTAATCCAATCTATCCTAAACTTCGTGATGCTATGCTTTATGCCTCATTTATATGCCTTTAACCAATGAGTACCAATGATTATTTTTGAATGATCATTTCAACTGGCCGATCAACTTGACATGTCCATACTAAATCGTTTGTAACTTTTGATTTAGAGTTCCAAATAACACGAATCCAATGCCCACGTTAATCTAGCTCAATTTTCTGTATTGTGACAAAATTCATGAGCAATATAGCTACGAAAAAGGCTCCAAGTAATCCAATCTATCCCTAAATGCGTGATGCCATGCATTATGCTTCATTTATAAGTCGTTATTCAAGGAGCACCAATGATCAGTTTAGAATGATCATTTTAACTGGCCAATCAACTTGACATGTTCGTAGTAATTCGCCTTTTAATATTGATTTAGAGGTGAAAATGACACGAATCCAACGTTCACGGTAAGCTAGCTCAAATTTTTATATTGTCACAAAATTTAAGATCGAAATAGCTACGAAAAAGCCTCCAACTAATCTAATCTATCCCAATCTCCGTGATGCTATGCATTATGTTTCATTTATATGCCTTTACTCAATGAGCACCAATGATCAGTTTAGAATGATCATTTTTAACCAGCTGATCAGCTTCACATGTCCGCATTAAATTGTCTTTAACTTTTGATTTAAAGCCTAAAATGACATGAGTCCAACGCCCATGTTAAGCTAGCTCAATTTTCCATATTTTGGAACAATTGAGTCTGAAAGAGTACGAAAAGAGCTGCCAAGTAATCCAATGTAACTCAAAGTGCGTGATGCCGTGCATTATTCTTCATTTAAAAGCCTTTACTTAAGGAGCACCTATGATCATCTTGACATGTACGCACTAAATCGTCTGTAACTTTTGATTTAGAGTTCAGAATGATACGAATCCAACACTCACGTTAAGCTAGCTCAATTTTCTATATTATGACAACTTTGAGACTGGAAGGGCTACGCCAAAGCCTCCAAGTAATCTAATGTATCCCGAAGTGCGTGATGCCATGCATTATGCTTCATTTTTAAGCCTTTACTCAAGAAGCACCAATGATCATAGAATGATCATTTTAATTTCCCAATCAACTTGACATGTTCGCATTAAATTTTTTGTAACTTATGATTTAGAGTTCAAAATGACACGAATCCACACCCACGTTAAGCTAGCTCAATTTTCGGCATTTTGACAAAATTCAAGACCAAAATAGCTACGAAAAAGCCACCAAGTAATCCAATCAATCGAAAAATGCGTGATGTCATGCATTATGCTTCATTTACAAGCCTTTACTGAAGGAGCACCTATGATAAATTTAGAATGATCTTTTTAACTGGCCGATCAACTTGACATGTCCGTAGTAATTCGTTTGTAACTTTTGATTTAGAGTTCAAATTGACACGAATCCAACACTCACGTTAAGCTAGCTCAATTTTGTATATTGTCACAAAATTGAATATCAAAATCGCTACGAAAAAGCCTCCGAGTAATCTAACCTATCCCAAACTGCGTGATGCCATGCATTATGTTTCATTTATATGCATTTACTCAATGGGCACCAACGATCAGTTTAGAATGATCATTTTTAACTAGCTGATCAACTTGATATGTCCGCACTAAATCGTGTTTAATTTTTTAATTAGAGCCGAAAATGACATGAGTGCAACGCCCACGTTAATTTAGCTCAATTTTCCACATTGTAGAACATTTGAGACTGAAAGAGTTATGAAAAAAGCCTTCAAGTAATCCAATATATCCCAAATTGCGTTATGCCATGCATTATGCTTCATTTAAAAGCCTTTAATCAAGGAGCAACAATGATCAATTTAGAATGATCATTTTAACTCGCCGATCAACTTGATATGTCCGCAATAAATCGTCCGTAAATTTTGATTTAGAGTTCAAAATGATAGGAATCCAACGCCCACGTTAAGCTAGCACAATTTTATATATTATGAAAACATTTGAAACTGAAAGAGCTACGACAAAGCCTCCATGTAATCCAATATATCCGAAACTGCGTGATGACACTAAATTGTTTGTAACTTCTGATTTAGAGTGCAAAATGACACGACTCCAACGCCAACGTTAATTTAGCTCCATTATCTGTATTGTGACAAAATTCAAGACCAAAATAGCTACGAAAAGCCTCCAAAAATCCAATCTATCCCAAAATGCGTGATGACATGCATTATGCTTCATTGACAATCTTTTAATCAAGGAGCACCAATGATCAATTTAGAATAATCATTTTATCTCGCCAATCAACTTGACATGTCCGTAGTAAAGCATCCCTAACTTTTGATTTAGAGTTCAAAATGACACGAATCCAATACCCACGTCAAGCTAGCTCAATTTTCTATATTATTACAACATTTGAGACTGAAAGAGCTACGACAAAGCCTCCAAGTAATCCAATGTATCCTAAACTGCGTGATGACATGCATTATGCTTCATTTATAAACCTTTGCTCAAAGAGCACAAATGATAAATTTAGAATGATCTTTTTTACTGGCCGATCAAATTGACATATCCGCAGTAATCCAATGTCCATGTTAAGCTACCTCAACTTTCTAAATTATGCAAAAATTTAAAATTGAAATAGGTACGACAAAGCCTCCAAGTAATCCAATCTATCCCAAAAAGCGTGATGCCATGGATTATGCTTCATTTATAAGTATTTACTAGAGGAGCACCAATGATCAAATTAGAATGATCATTTTAACTGGCCAATCAACTTGACATGTCCGCGGTAATCATCTGTAACTTTTGATTTAGAGTTCAAAATGACAAGAATCTAATGCCCACGTTAAGCTAGCTCAATTGTCAATATTTAGAAAAAAATTAAGATCGAAATTGCTACGAAAAAGGCTCGAAGTAATCCAATCTATCCCAAACTGCATGATGCTATGCATTATGCTTCATTTATACGCCTTTAATCAATGAGCACCAATGATTAGTTTGGAATGATCATTTTTAACTAGCTGATCAACTTCAGATGTCCGCTTTAAATCGTATTTAACTTTTGATTTAGAGCCCAAAATGACATGAGTACAACACTAACCTCAAGCTGGCTCAATTTTCCATATTGTGGAACAATTGAGACTAGAAGAACTACAAAAAAGCTGCCAAGTAATCCAATGTATCTCGAAGTGCATTATGCTATGCATTATGCTTCATTTAAAAGCGCCATTAATCAAGTATCACCAATGATAAGTTTAGAATGATCATTTTAAGCAGTCGATCAACTTGACATGTACGTATTGAATCGTCCGTAACTTTTGATTTAGAGTTCAGAATAACGCGAATCCAACGCCCACGTTAATCTAGCTCAATTTTCTATATTATGACAACAGTTGAGACTGAAAGATCTATGGCAAAGCCTACAAGTAATCTAATGTATCCCGAATTGCGTGATGTCATGCATTATGTTTCATTTCTATGCCTTTACTCAAGGGGAACCAATGATCACTATAGCATGATCATTTAAACTGGCCGATCAACTTGACATGTCTGCACCAAATTGTCAGTAACTTAATAGTTAGAGTTCAAAATGACATGAATCCAACACCTACATTAAGCTAGCTTAATTTTCTAATTGTGACAAAACTTAAGACCAAAATAGCTACGACAAAATCTTCAAGTAATCCAATCTATCCCAAAATTTGTAATGCCACGTTTAGAATGATCATTTTAACTACCTGATCAACTTGACATTTCCACACTAAATCATATTTAACCTTTGAATTAGGGCTCAAAATGACATGAGCCCAATGCACACGTTAAGCTTGCTCAATTTTCCATGTCATGACAACATTTGAGACTGAAAGAGCTATGAAAAGCCTCTAAGTAATCCAATTTATCTCAAACTGTGTGATGTCATGCATTATGCTTCATTTATAAGCCTTTACTCAAGGAGCACCAGTGATAAGTTTAGAATGCTCATTTTAACTGGCCGGTCAACTTCACATGTCCACACCATATTGTCTGTAACTTTTGATTTAAAGTTCAGAATGACATGAATCGAATGTCCCATTAAGCTAGCTCAATTTTCGATATTTTGATAAAATGTAACACCAAAATAGCTATGACAAAGTATTTAAGTAATCCAATCTATCCCGAACTGCGCGATGCCATGCATTATGCTTTAGTTATAGGCTTTTACTAAAGGAGCACAACTGATAAGTTTAGAATGACCATTTTAACGTTGATCAACTTGACATGTCCCCACTAAATTGTATTTAACTTTTGATATAGAGCCTAAAATGACACGAATGCAACGCCCACATTAAGTTAGCTCAAATTTCTATATTGTGACAGCAATTGAGACTCCAAAAACTATGACAATGCTTCCAAGTAATCCAATGTATCACAAACTGCATGATGCAATGCATTATGCTTCTTTTATAAGCCTTTATTCAAGGAGCACTATTGATCAGTTTAGAATGATCATTTTAACTGGCTGATCAACTTGACACATGTCCACACTAATTCGTTATTAACTTTTGATTTAGAGTTCAAAATGACACGAATCCAACGACCACATTAAGCTAGCTCAATTTTCGATATTGTGACACAAATTAAGACCGAAATAGCTAGGATAAAATATTCAAGTAATCCAATCTATACCATACTGCGTGATGCCACGCATTATGTTTCATTTATAAGCCTTTACTCAAGGAGCAACCAATGATCAGTTTAGAATGATAATTTTAACTAGCTCATAAACTTGACATGTCCGCACTAAATCATATATAACCTTTGAATTAGAGCTCAAAATGACATGAGTCCAACACCCATGTTAAGCTAGCTCAATTTTCCATATTTTGACAATATTTGAGACAGAAAAAGCTACAAAAACAGCCTCCAAGTAATCTAATATATCCCAAAGTGCGTAATGTCATGCATTACGCTTGATTTATAAGCCTTTACTCAAGTACCACAAGTGATCTGTTTAGAATTATCATTTTAACTGGCCGATCAACTTCACATGTCCGCAATAAATCGTCCATAAGAGTTCAAAATGACACGAATACAATGCCCACGTTAAGCTAGCTCAATTTTCTAAGCTGTGATAAATTTTAACCCCAAAATAGTTACGAGAAAGCCTCCAAGTAATCCAATTTTTCCCAAACTGGTTGATGCCATGCATTATGCTTCATTTAGAAGCCTTTACTCAAGGAGCACTAGTGATCAGTTTAGTATGATAATTTTAACTAGCTCCTAAACTTGACATGCCCATACGAAATCGTCTTTAACTTTTGATCTAGAGATCAAAATGACATGAATCCAACGCCCATGATAAGCTAGCTCAATTTTTCATATTGTGACAAAATTTGAGATTGAAAGAGCTACGAAAAAGCCTCAAAGTAATATAATGTATTGCAAACTGGGTGACGTCATGCATTATGCCGAATTTATAAGCCGATGCTCAAGGAGCACCAATAATCAGTTTAGAATGATCAATTTAACTGGCCGATCAATTTGACGTATCAAGACTAAATCACCCGTAACTTTTGAATTAGAGTTCAGAATGACATAACGCCCACGCTAAGCTACCTCAATTTCTATATTGTCATAAAATTTAAGACCAAAATAGTTACAACAAAGCCTACGAATAATGCAATCTATCCTAAACTGTGTGATGCTATGCATTATGCTTCATTTGTAAACCATTCCTCCATGGCCACCAATGATCAGCTTAGAATGATCATTTTAACTACCTTATCAACTCTACATGTCCGCACTTAATCATCTTTAACATATTATTTATAGCTCAAAATGACATGGATCTAATGCCCACGTTAATCTACCTCAATTTTAAATATTGTAACAACATTTGAGACTAAAAGAGCTTCGACAAAGCCTACAAGTAATCCTATGTTTCCAAAATTGTGTGATGCCATGCATTATGCTTCATTTACAAGCCTTTACTCAAGGAGCAGGAATGATCAGTTTAGAATGATCATTTTAACTGGCCGATAACCTTGACATGTCTGCACTAAATCTTCCGTAACCTTTGATTTAGATTTCAGAATGACCTGAATCCAACGCCCACGTTAAGGTAGCTCAATATTCTATATTGTTACAACATTTGAGGTTGAAAGAGCTACGAAAATGCCTCCAAGTAATCCAATGTATCCCAAACTGCGTGATGCCAAGCATTATGCTTCATTCATAGAAGGAGCACTAATGACCAGTTTAGAATGATCCTTTTAACTAGCTGACAAATTTGACATGTCCGCACTAAATCGAATTTAACTTTTGATTTAGAGCTTAAAATGACATGAGTCCAACACCCACGTTAAGCTAGCTCAATTTTCCATATTGTGACAACATCTGAGACTGAAAGAGCAACTACAAAGCCTCCACGCAAGTATCCAAACTGCGTGATGCCATTCATTATGCTTCATTTATAAGCAATTACTCATAGAGCACCAATGTTCAGTCTAGAATGATCATTTTAACTAGCCGATTAACTTGACATGTCCACACTAAATTGTCCATAACTTTTGATTTAGAGTTCAGATTAACACGAATCCAACGCTCATGTTAAGCTAGCTCAATTTCCTATATTGTGAAAAAATTATAGACAGAAATAGCTACGACAAAGTCTCCAAATAATTCAATCTATCCCAACCTGCGCCATGCCGTGCATTTTGCTTCATTTATAATCCTTTACTCATGGAGCACCAATAATCAGTTTAGAATTATAATTTTAACTGGCCGAGCAACTGGACATCTACGCAATAAATCGTCCGTAACTTTTGATTTAGATTTCAAAATGACACGAATACAATGCACATGTTAAGCTAGATCAATTTCTATACTGTGACAAAATTTCAGACCCAAATAGCTACAAAAAGCCTCCAAGTAATCCAATCTATCCCAAACTGCATGATACCATTTATTATGTTTCGTTTATAAGCCTTTACTCAAGGAGCACGAATGATCAGTTTAGAATGGTAATTTTAACCAGCTGATCAACTTGACATGTCTGCACAAAATAGTCATTAACCTTTGAATTAGAGCTCAAAATGACATGAGTCTAATGCCCACTTTAAGCTAGCTCAAGTTTCTATATTGTAACAAAATTTTAGACCAAAACTAGTATGACAACCTGTGCGATGCCGTGCATTTTGAGCCTCAAAAAAACTCAATCTATCCCAACCTGCGCGATGCCTTGCATTTTGCTTCATTTATAAGCTTTTACTCAAGGAGCACTAATTGTCAGTTTAGAATGATCATTTTAACGGGGCGAGCAACTTGACATGTACGCAATAAATCGTCCGTAACTTTTGATTCAGAGTTAAAAATGACACGAAGGCAATGCACATGTTAAGCTAGCTCAATTTCTATATTGTGACAAAATTTCAGACCCAAATAACTACATAAGCCTCCAAGTAATCCAATCTATCCTTAACTGCGTGATGCCATTTATTATGTTTCATTTATAAGCCTTTACTTAAGGAGCATGAATGAACAGTTTAGAATGATAATTTTAACCAGCTGATCAACTTGACATGTCTGCACTAAATAGTCTTTAACATTTGAATTAGAGCTCAAAATGACGTGAGTCCAACGGACACTTTAAGCTAGCTCAATTTTCTATATTGTGACAAACGAATAGACCGAAATAGGTACGACAAAGCCTCCAAATAATTCAATCTATCCCAACCTGCGCGATGCCGTGCATTTTGCTTCATTTATAAGGCTTTACTCAAGGAGCACCAATGATCAGTTTAGAATGATCATTTTAACTGGCCGAGCAACTTGACATGTACGCAATAAATCGTTTGTAACTTTTGATTTAGAGTTCAAAATGACACGAATACAATGCCCACATTAAGCTAGCTCAATTTTCTTTAGTGTGACAAAATTTCAAACCGAAATAGCTACAAAAAATCCTCCAAATAATCCAATCTATACCAAACTGTGTGATGCCATTTATTATGTTTCATTTATAAGCGTTTACTCAAAAAGCTTGAATGATTAGTTTAGAATGATAGTTTTAACTAGCTGATAACCTTGAAATGCCTGGAATAAATCTTCCTTAACCTTTGCATTAGAGATCAAAATGACATGAGTCCAACGCCCACGTTAAACTACCTCAGTTTTCCATATTGTGACTACATTTGAGACTAAAAGAGCTACGAAAAATCCTCCAACTAATCCAATGTATGACAAATTGCGTGATGCCATGCATTATGATTCATTTATAAGCCTTTACTTAAGGAGCGCAAATGATCAGTTTAGAATGATGATTTTAATTGGCCGATCAACTTGACATTTCCGCAGTAAATCGTCCGTAACTTTTATTTAGAATTCAGAATTACATGAATCCAAAGCCAACGTTAAGCTATATCAATTTTCTATATTGTGATAAAATTGAACACCGAAATAGCTACGAAAAAATCTCCTAGTAATCCAATCTATCTTGAACTATGTGATGCCATACATTATGCTTCATTTGTAAGCCTTTAATCAAGGAGCACTAATGATCAGTTTAGAAATTAAATTTAACTAGTGATCAACTTGACATACCCGCACTAAATCGCTTTTAACTTTTGATTTAGATCTTAAAATGACATGAGTATAATGCCCACGTTAAGCTAGCTCAATTTTCTATATTGTGACAACATTTCAGACTGAAAGCGCTACTACAAAGCCTCCACGCAAGTATCTCAAATTGCGTGATACCAATCAGTATGCTTCATTTATAAGCCTTTACTCAAGAAGCACCAGTGATCAATTTACAATGATCATTTTAACTAGCTGATTAACTCGACATGTATACACTAAATCATACGTAACTTTTGATTTAGAATTCGGAATGACATGAATCCAACGCTCACATTAAGATAGATCAATTTTCTATATTTTGACAAAATTTTAGATGGAATTAGCTACGACAAAGCCACCAAATATTCTTATCTATCCCAACCTGCGCCATGCAATGCATTATGCTTCATTTTAAAGCATTTACGCAAGGAGTACCAATGATCAGTTAATAATGATCATTTTAACTGGCCGAGCAACTTAACATGTATGCAATAAATCATCCGTAACTTTTGATTTAGAGTTCAAATGATACAAATACAATTCTCACGTTAAACTAGCTCAATTTTCTATATTGTGACAAAATTTCATACCGAAATAGCTACGAAATAGCCTCCAAGTAATCCAATCTATCCCAAACTACGTGATGCTATTTATTTTGTTTTATTTATAAGCCTTTACTCAAGGAGCATGAATGATAAGTTTAGAATGATAATTTTAACCAGCTGATCAACCTTACATGTCTGCACTAAATAGTCTTTAACCTTTGAATTAGAGCTCAAAAAGACACGAGTCCAATGCCCACTTTAAGCTAGCTCAATTTTCTATATTATAACATAATTTTAGACCGAAATAGGTACGACAAAGCCTCCAAATAATTCATTATGCTTCATTTATAAGTTTTTACTCAAGGAGCAGCAATAATCAGTTTAAAATGATCATTTTAACTAGCTCATCAACTTGACATGTCCATGACAAATCGTTTTTAACTTTCCAACGCCCACATTACGCTAGCTCAATTTTCCATATTGTGACAACACTGAGACTGAAATAACTAAGAAAAAGCCTCCAACTAATCCAATTTATAATAAACCATGTGATGCCATGCATTATGATTCATTTATAAGCCTTTACATAAGGAGCACCAATGATCAGTTTAGAGTGATCATTTTAACTGGCCGATCAACGTGACATGTCCGCACTAAATCGTCCATAACTTTTGATTTAGAATTCAGAATTACACGAAGCCAACGCCCACATTAATCTATATCAATTTTCTATATTTTGATAAAATTGAACACCAAAATAGATACGAAAAAACCTCCAAGTAATCCAATATATCTCGAACTGTGTGATGGCATGCATTATGCTTCATTTATAAGCTTTTACTCAAAGACCACTAATGATTAGTTTAGAAATATAATTTAACTAGTGATAAACTTGACATACCCTCAATAAATCGTCTTTAACTTTTGATTTAGATCTCAAAATGACATGAGTCTAACGCCCACATTAAGCTAGCTCAATTTTCCATATTGTGACAGCATTTGAGACTTAAAGAGCTACTACAAATCCTCTGTGAAAGAATCTCAAACTGCATGATGCCATTCATTAGGCTTCATTTATAAGTCTTTACTCAACGAGCACCAAGGATCAGTTTAAAATGATCATTTTAACTGGCCGAGCAACTTGACATGTACGCAATAAATTGTTCGTTACTTTTGATTTAGAGTTCAAAATGAAACGAATACAATGCTCACGTTAAGCTAGCTCAATTTTCTATATTGTGACAAAATTTCAGACCAAAATAGCTACAAAAATGTCTCCAAGTAATCCATCTATCCCAAACTGCGTGATGCCATTTATTTTGTTTCATTTATAAGCCTTTACCCATAGAGAACGAATAATCAGTTTAGTGATAATTTTAACCAGCTGATCAACTTGACATGTCTACACTAAATAGTATTTAATCTTTGAATTAGAGATCAAAATAACATGAGTCAAACGGCCACTTTAAGCTAGCTCAATTTTCTATATTGTGACAACATTTTAGGCTGAAATAGCTACGACAAGTCCTCCAAATAATTCAATCTATCCCAACCTGCACGATGCCGTGCATTTTTGCTTCATTTATAAGCCATTACTTAAGGAGTACCAATGATCAGTTTAGAATGATCATTTTAACTGGCCGAGCAACTTGACATGTATGCAATAAATCGTCCATAAGTTTTTATTAGAATTCAGAATTACACGAATCCAGCGCGCACGTTAAGCTATATCAATTTTCTATATTGTGACAAAATTTAATATCAAAATAGCTACGACAACGCCTCCAAGTAATCCAACCTATCCCAAACTGGGTGATGCTATGCATTATGCTTCATTTATATGCCTTTACTCAAGGAGCACCAATGATCAGTTTAGAATGATCAGTTTAACTGCTCGACCCATATGACATGTCTGCACTAAATCGTATTTAACTTTTGATTTAGGGATGAAAATGACATGAATCCAATGCCCACGTTAAGCTAGTTCAATTTTCTATATTGTGACAAAATTTAAGACCAAAATAGCTACGACAAAGCCTCAAAGTAATCTAATTTATCCCAAACTGTGTGATGTCATGCATTATGCTTCATTTATAAGCCTTTACACAAGGAGCACCAATGATCAAGTTAGAATGATCATTTGAACTAGCTGACCAACTTGACATGTCCTCACTAAATAGTCCATAACTTTTGATTTAGACAGGAGAATCACATGAATGCAATGTCCACGTTACGCTAGCTCAAGTTTCTATATTGTGACAACATTTGAGACTAAAAAGAGCTACGGCAAAGCTTCCAAGTAATCTAATGCATCCCAAACAGCGTGATGCCATGCATTATGCTTCCTTTATAAGCCTCTACTCAAGGAGTACCTGTGATCAATTTAGAATGATCGTTTTAACTGGACGATCAACTTGACATGTATGAACTAAATTGTCTTTGACTTTTGATTTAGAGTTCAAAATGATACAAATCCCACGCCCACGTTAAGGTAGCTCAATTTTGTATATTGTGACAAAATTTAAAACTAAAATAGCTACGTCAAAGCCTCCAAGTAATCCAATCTATCCCAAACTGCGGGATGCCTTGCATTATGCTTCGTTTATAAGGTTTTACTCAAGTAGCACCTATGATCAGTTTACAATGGTCATTTTAACTAGCTTATCAACTTGACATGTCCACTTTAAACCGTCTTTAACTATTGATTTAGACCTAAAATGACATGAGTCCCATGCCCACATTAAGTTATGACAAATTTCCATATTGTGACAACATTTGAGACTGACAGAGATACGAAAAAGCCTCCAAGTAATCCAACGTATCCCAAACTGCGTGATGCCATGCATTATGCTTCATTTATAAGCCTTTATTTAAGGAGCACCAATGATGACTTTAGAATGAAAATTTTAACTAGCAGATCAACTTTACATGTCCGCACTAAATCGTCCGTAACTTTTGATTTATAGTTCAAAATGACATGAATCCAGTGCTCACGTTAAGCTAGCTCAATTTTTATATTGTGACAAAATTTCAGAGCGAAATAGCTACAACAAAGCCTCCAAGTAAGCCAATCGATTCCAAACTGTGTGAAACCATGTATTATGCTTCATTTATAAGCCTTTAATCAAGGAGCACCAATCATAAGTTTAGAATGATCATTTTAACTTGCCCATCAACTTGACATGTCCGCACTAAATAGTCCGTATCTTTATATTTTGAATTCAGAATGACACGAATCCGACACCCACATTAAGCTATCTCAATTCTATATTGTGAAAAAATTTAACACCGAAATAGCTACGACAAAGCCTCCAAATAGTCTAATCTATCCCAACCAATATGCTTCATTTATAACCCTTTACTCAAAGAGCACCAATGATCAGTTTATAATGATCATTTTAAATAGCTGATCAATTTGACATATTTGCACTTAATTGCCTTTAACTTTTGATTTAAAGATCAAAATGACATGAATCCAATGCACACGTAAGAGCTACGACGAAGCATCCAAGTAATCCAATGTATCCCAAACTGCGTGATGCATGCATTATGTTTTATTTATAATCCTTTACTCAAGGAGCAACAATGATTCATTTTGAATGATCATTTTAACTAGCCGATCAACTTGACATGTCCGCACTAAATCTTCTGTAACTTTTGGGTTAGAGTTCAAAATGACACAAATCTAACACCCACGTTAAACTAACTCAGTTTTCTATATTGTGACAAAATTTAATCTGAAAATAGCTACTACAACGCCTCCAAGTAATCCAACCTATCCCAAACTGGGTGATGATATGCATTATGCTTCATTTATATGCCTTTACTGAAGGAGCACCAATGATCAGTTTAGAAAGATCATTTTAACAAGTCGATCCACTTGACATGTCTGCACTAAATCGTCTTTAACTTTTGATTTAAGGATCAAGATAACATGAATCCAACTCCCACATTAAGCTAGCTCAATTTTCTATATTGTTACAAAATTTTAGACCGAAATAGCTACGACAAAGCCTCGAAATAATCCAATCTATCCTGAACTGCGTGATGTCATGCATTATGCTTCATTTATTAGCCTTTACTCAAGGAGCACCAATGATCACTTTCGAACGATAATTTTAATTGGCCAATCAACTGGACATGTCCGCTCTTAACTGTCTTTAACTTTTGATTTAGAGCTAAAAACGACATGAGTCCAATACCCACATTAAGTTAGGTCAAATTTCCATATTGTGACAACCTTTGAGACTGAAAGAGATACGAAAAGCCTCCAAGTAATCCAATGCATCCCAAATTGCGTGATGCCATGTATTATGCTTCATTTATAAGCCTTTACTCAAGAAGCACCAATGATGACTTTTAGAATGATAAGAAGCACCAACTTGACATGTACGCATTAAATCGTCCGTAACTTTTGATTTAGAGTTCACAATGACATGAATACAATGCTCACATTAAGCCACATCAATTTTCTATATTGTGACAAAATTTAAGGCCAAAATAGCAATGACAAAGCCTCCAAGTAATCCAATCTATTCCCAACTGCGTGACACCACCCATTATGCTTCATTTATAAGCATTTAGTCAGGGAACACCAGTGATCAGTTTAAAATGATCATTAAAACTAGTTGATCACCTTGACGTATCTGCACTAAATCGTCATTAATTTTTTATTTAGAGCTCAAATTACATGAATCCAACGTCCACATTAAGATAGCACAAATTTTCATATTGTTAAAACATTTATGACTGAAAGAGCTATGACAAAGCCTCCAACTAATCCAATGTATCCCAAACTGCGTGATACCATTCATTATGTTCATTTATAAGCCTTTAATCAAGGAGCACCAGTTATAAGTTTAGAATGATCATTTTAACTTGCCGATCAACTTGACATGTCTTCACTAAATAGTCCATAACTTTTGATTTAGAATTTAGAATGACACAAATCTGATCCCACGTTAAGCTATCTAAATGTTCTATATTGTGAAAAAAATTTAAGATGGAAATAGCTACGACGAAGCATCCATGTAATCCAATCTATCCCAAATTGTGTGATGCTATGCATTATGCTTCATTTATAAGCCATTACTCAAGGAGCACCAATGATCATTTGAGAATGATCATTTTAGCTAGCTGATCCACTTGACAAGTTTGCACTAAAATATCTTTTACTTATCATTTAGAGCTCAAAATGACATGTATCCAACGCCAACGTCAGGCTAGTTCAATTTTCCATATTGTGACAACATTTGAGACTAAGAGAGCTACAAAAAAGCCTCCAAGTAATGCAATGTATCCCAAACATGCTTCATTTATAAGCCTTTAATCAAGGAGCACCAATGATCAATTTAGAATGATCATTTTAACATGCTGATCAACTTTGCATGTCCACACTAAATTGTCCCGTACTTTTGATTCAGAGTTCAAAATGACACGAATCCAACACCCACGTTAAGCTACCTCAATTTTCTATATTGCGACAAAATTTAAGAGCAAAATAGCTACGACAAACCTTTTAAGTAATCCAACCTATCCGAAACTGGGTGATGCTATGCATTATGGTTCATTTATACGCCTTTACTCAAGGAGCACTAATGATTAGTTTTGAGTGATCAGTTTAACTAGATGATCAACTTGACACATCCACACTAAATCGTCTTTAACTTTTCATTTAGAGTTCAAAATGACATGAGTCCAACGCCCACCTTAAGCTAGCTCAATTTTCCATATTGTGACCACATTTTAGACTGAAAGAGCTACAACAAAGCCTCAAAGTCATCCAATGTATCCCAAACTGCGTGGTGCCATTCATTATGCTTCATTTGTAAGCCTTTAATGAAGGAGCATCAATGATAAGTTTAGAATGATCATTTTAACTAGCCGATCAACCTGCACTAAATCACTACAAGAAAACATTAATATTTCTTACGACATTTCCGACCGCAATATAATCTTCAGAATATTCCAACAGTTAATCGATGGTTTTCCGATGGATTACCGCCGAGAACATATCATCGGTATTCCATCGGTAAATCCCGACGTTTGCACCACCGTCAGAAAATCAATGGTAAAACCCGATGGATATCCGTCCGCTTACCAACGACAACATCAGCCTCGGGATATCCTTTACAACCCGTCAGAAATTTTTGACATAATCGAAACCATCCGTCCGCTTACCGACGACATTCCCAACGGATTCTGGTTTTTAATATCCATCTAGAATCCGTCGGGAATATATCGGTTGACTGATTCCACTTAATTACTTTTTTAGATAAATAAATCTACACATCATCGGAAATCCGTCGGTAGTTCGGATGACTTTCCGATGAAATCCTTCTTTTTTGGCAATTGTTAATTTGGCCGATCTGTAAATGTTGACGGTCGTCGGTTGGTCATCGGAAATTTCCAGCAGTGGTCGGCAATCGTGGAAAAGCCATTGGAAATGGGAATATTCTGAAGAATAATCTATTAAAAATTTGTGATTATCTGTTAAAATTTTGTAATAATCTGTTTAAAATTCGTAATATTCTATTAAAAATTCATAATAATCTGTTAAAAGTTCATAATAATCTCATAAAAATTTGTTGCAATCTTCTAATTATCAATATAAATACGCTCTGCTCCTTCACAATGTCACCAGAACAAAAATATTAACAAAATGTCTTTTTCAAGTTCTATGATTATTTTCGATCGTGGATGGATAAACCTTGGTATGATTCAACAACTGGGGAATTGACGGATGAATTTGCGCAAGGTTTTCAAGAGTTCATGACATTTGCATCAAACAATAGCATGACATCGAGATACGGTAAAATGTATTGTCTATGTATTAAATGTCGAAATCATAAATTAATCTCTGTTACAGAAGTACGTAATCATTTGTATAGGACTGGATTTATGCCGGGTCACAAAATTTGGTATTGACATGGAGAAACTGATGCAACGATGCAATATTATGGTAGCACTTCAAAAAGTTTAGATAGTACTAATGTTAGGGTAGAGGAACCTGCATCAAAAGTTGATATAAACGAATGTACTATTCAGATGGTGAATGATGGGTTTCGTGAACAAAGAGCATCGTACATTGAAGATAGGAGTAGAATAGAGGAACCTAATTTGGAAGCCCGGAAATTTTTTGATATGTTAGATGCATCCAAGCAGCCTTTGTATAAAGGATTTAGAGATGGATTATCGCCTTTATCTGCTGTAAGCAGGTTGATGACGATAAATACGGATTTCAACTTGGCTGAAGATTATGTGAAGCTGATAGCTGATTTTGTTAGAGATATGTTACCTGAAGATATTATTACACCTGCTTCATATTACAAGGTTCAAAAACCTGTATCTGGTCTTGGATTGCCGTAAAAGATGATCGATGTATGTATTCACAACTGCTTGAAGTTCGATTTTGTCACAAACCTCGATTTCAAGAGATAAGCGGTAGAGTACCTATTCCGCATAAATGGATGTGGTATTTGCCATTAACAAAGAGGTTAAAGAGGTTATATCAATCTGAACACACGACAAATCCTATGAGATGGCATGCATAACATAATTCAAATAGAGATTGTGCATCCATCGGATGCAGAAGTATGGACACATTTTAAAGAGGTTTATCCTAGTTTTGCTTATGAGCCTAGGAACGTATACCTCGGTTTATCTACAGATGAATTCAACCCTTTTGGGAAGCATGGGAGGCAATATTCGTTGTGGCCAGTTAATGTGACACCTTATAATTTGGCTCCTTCGTTGTGCATGAAACGAGAGTTTTTGTTTCTAACAATTCTCGTCCCCGGTCTAGAGTATCCTAAGAGATCGCTTGATATTTTCTTGCAACCACTAATTGATGAGTAAAAATGTTATGGGCAAATTGCGTCGAAGCATTTGATGTTTCCAACCAACAGAACTTCTTGATGCGACCAGTACTTATGTGGACCATAAGTGTTTTTCCAGCATATACTATGTTATTAGGATGGTCGACGCATGGAAAGTTAGCATGCCCATATTTTCAAGATAATATTGATGCGTTCCAACTGAAACACGGACGAAAGACTTGTTGATTTGATTGTCATCGACGCTTTCTACCACAAGATCATCCATATCGCCGGAACACGTCATTGTTTAGGAAAACAAAAAAACCTTTTGATGGTCCACCTCTAATGCTTGACGGGAATTATATGATGACTCAACGTAGGGATTTTGGTGCTGAGAGAACGGCTTCATGTGGAGGTAACGGACATTATCCTATTGATGGTTGTGGCAAATACCATAATTGGCACAAGAAGAGTATTTTTTGGGATTTACCATATTGGAAGGACCTGCCACAATCTAGATGTTATGCCCATTGAAAAGATTTTTTTTTGACAACATAATGAATAATGTTTTAAATGTGCAAGGGAAAACGAAAGATAATTTGAAAGCTAGATTGGATTTTCCAAATATTTGTTCCCGGAAGGAACTACATGTAATGTCGAATGGAAAATCATTGTCTCCTGCATTCCGGTTGGATGCGCATGCAAAAGACGAGTTCTTTGAGTGGATTAATCATAGTGTCAAATTTCCAAACATATACAAATCTAATCTTCGTAATTGTGTCGATACTATTGAAGAAAAATTTACAGGGATGAAAAGTCATGATTTTCATGTTGTCAGTCATGCAAAAACTATTTTCATTTGCCTTTAGCGATCTTCTACCTAAAAACGTCCACGGAGCAATTGTAGGTAGATTTACATTATTTTATATATAATCATAATTTTCCAGCCGGATTATTAACTTTTTTTATTATGCAAGGATTGTTGCTTTTTTCCGAGATTTATATACAGGATCACATACTTGAGATGATATACGAAAATTGGAGGAAACAATACCGGTTCTCATTTGTAACCTCGAGAAAATATTTCCACCATCATTTTTTGATGTTATGGAATATCTTCCTATTTACCTCCCTCGAGAAGCAGCGCTTGAAGGACCTGTTCAATATCGATGGATGTATCCATTTGAGAGATATATGTTCCACCTAAAGAAAAATGTTAAAAATCTTTCCAGGGTTGAAGTTTGATCGTCGCACAAAGTTTTAATCAGGAAACATCTAACTTTGCCAACTCCTATTTTCCATCACAAGTACAAACAAAAAATACACGACCTGCACAACATGATGTTGGAGGAGAAAAACCAAGCTATCCAGTGTATGTGCCAAAAGTATTTGCACAAATTGGACGTTTAAGTGAAAAAGGGAAGACATGACACCTATCAGAGAAGAAACACAAACACTTGCATCTGTATATTTTGACAAATTGCGATGACGTTTTGGAATAAGAAAGGTACATTCATTTAAATTTTTTTATAAATGTTATTATACTTTATTTTTAATTATTTTGTTTATAATTAACAAGATATACATGGATGTTCATTATTCAAATTACACAGAAAATGAGTTGGTCGAACTTAAAAAGAGCAAATTTGCAAGTTGGTTGCACTTTTACGTCAGTGTTAATTAATTATTATGTAATTTTCAATAATAATTTCCTATATATATAAATATATAGTTGAGTACATTCAATTATTTTGTAGGTTACTACGGGTTCTTCTAGGGGGATAATGTTTCCCACGTGGTTAGTTGACTTGGTGAATGCTCCTACATTTACAACAAAATCTTATCCAATATACTGTACTCGTGGATATGCTTTTAAGAGTTATCGCGAAGGAAGCTCACAAACAACTTCTAATTATGGTATATCATCTCAATATGGTGAAATTTTATACAACGGTATTCTTCGTGAAATATTAGAAGTTCACAATCTAGGAATGATTGATTTGAGGTGTATTGTGTTTTACTGTGACTTGTATGACCATGACCTTGTCATTGGTCAACGTCAAGATGAATTCTGTGTTACATCTATCCACTCTCGTAAGTGACATAAAAAATATGATCCTTTTATACTTACATCACAAGCGGACCAGGTTTGTTACATTCGATATCCTCGTGTGAAGAACAAACAAGATCCTTCGATTAAAGTGACATCAATACACCCTAGAGGAATATTTTGTGGCATTTCCGAGCAAGACCTTATGCAGCAAAGCACAATTGGTAATTTAGGTTCCATACAGACTTCTCTTGAAGTTAACTTTGTTGTTGATGACACCACATATGGAGATTACAACGTATTTCAAGATTCAGAAGAAAAACTTAGCGAGTTTGAAGACGAAAATTTAGCTAGTTTGAAATGTTCATCAGATTTAGATTAAATCTATGATTGTAATTTTTATGTTTTTATGATACTTCAATTTTTAGTGTGAAATAATATTTTCTAAAAATTTTTAATTCCTGTGTGCTACGGATTTCTGACTGTTGAGAGAAAATCCCATCGCAATTCTGTCGGGAATTCCAGTCGGCGTCCTTTACCGAGGTGCGCGTATGGATCCAAAAAAACAATACTATGAACCGCTGGAAATATCCTCTACCACGTGGACAGACAATTTGGCGAACATGCAGAACTTTCAGTTTCCGTCGGAAATCCATCGCTAATTTCTGGCAGAATACCAACAAATGTTAAATTATACACGGGAAAGTTAATTTAGCACGCGGGTTTTCATGAAAATATTTATTATTTTGCTGAGGGATTTCCGAGGGATTTTGCAGACAGAAATATCGAATATAACCTACGACCCCATAACTTCCCTTTCAGTCTACTCTTCCATTCACAAATCGGCCTCTTCTTCTCCCATTCGGATATCCGCCTCTCCCTCCCGCCGCTGATGTCGCCGGATGTCTCCTCTTGGTCTGTGTAATTGTAATCGCTGGAAATGTAAGTTTTGCCCTCACAGTTTCAGTTTTTCAGTGTTTCAGTTTTTCAGATTTGTTTTTTCAGAGACACTTGTACTAGGATAGAGCCTTTACAGTAGCAATATTGAAGTAGCTGCTCGTTTAATTCATTTAGAGTTTAGAGAGAATCATCTTAAGTGGTTAGAAGATGGTAATATTCATTCTTCTGTGTTTAAACCGACTGATTCTTCTCAAAATCACACTGATTCCAAAATTTTCAAAGAACAAAAACCTAAGTATAGAGGACAAACTTTTCAAAGAACAAAAACCGACTGATTCTTCTCAAAGTCACTACAAACGCTGTCATTTTGCTTTTCTTGCTGTGATTACACAGTTTTAGTACAAATATGATTATTGGCAAGTGACTTTTGACTTCAATGAAAGTGAAGAGTCAAAAATGTATCATTTTTAACTTTCGAACTAATTATTTTTAATCCTAGTGACATAATTATTGAAGCCAATTAGGTGGATAACTAAATGAATGGATTTATTTTTGGTGGATAACTAATGGAGCCAATTAGGTGGATAACTAATCTCTGAATGAATAGTTTTTTTTGGTAAAACTATTGGAGACATTTAATTAGAGCACCTTTTGAATTTTTTTAATTGGGAAATGGCATTATCAACCGTTTAAAAACATTCCTAGACTAGATATTATATTGACGGATTTTTCAGATCTGTTTAGATCCTAGGTTACTGTGAAACTATTATTTCACAAAACAACATTTTTAAACAAATTCTATATTTTTATTAATTTTAGATAAAGAAAATCATTTATTTATTACTATTTGAAATCATTTAAACGATTCAGATAGATATTTTATATTTATACTTTGTATTAATTTATGTGTGTTAAATATTATTATTAACATCAAGTGTAGTCGTCGTATTCATGTAATAATAATATTTTTAAGTTCGTATCAAGAGTACAGATGTGGTGAGATTAACCGTCTAGTTCTTGATGTAAGTTTGATTTCTCTTTTTATTTATTTTTATATTTAATATTATAATATTTTTCTAATAATATTTTATTGTTTTTACAAGAAATACCATTTTTTAGGGATCATCATCCAGGAATGATCATTATAACTAGATGATCAACTTGACATGTGGGCACTAAATCGTTTTTAACATTTCATTCAGAGCTCAAAATGACATGAATCAGACGGCCACGTTACTCTTGCTCAATTTTTAATGTTGTGACATCATTTGAGACTCAACGAGCTACAAAAAAAGCATCCAAGTAATCCAATTTATCCCAAGCTGAATGATGCCATGTATTATGTTTCATTTATAACCCTTTACTCAAGGAGCACCAATAATAAGTTTAGAATGATAATTTTAACAGGCCGATGAAATTACATGTCCGCACTAAATCGTCAGTAACTATTGATTTAGACTTAAGAATGACATGAATCCAATGCCCACGTTAATGTAGCTCAATTTTCAATATTGTGAGGACATTTGAGATTGAAAGAGGTACAACAAAGCCTCCAAGTAACCCAATGTATCCCAAATTGTGTGATGCCATGCATTATGCTACATTTATTAGCCTTTACTTAAGGAGCACCAATGATCAGTTTAGAATTATCATTTTAACTGCCCGATCAACTTGACATGTCCGGACTAAATCGTCCGAAACTTTTGAATTAGAGTTCGTAATGACACGAATCCAACGCTCAGGTTAAGCCTACTCAATATTCTATATTATGACAACTTTTGAGATTGAAAAAGCTACAAGAAATCATCCAAGTAATCCAATCCATCACAAACTGTTTGATGCCATGCATTATGATTCATTTGTAAACCTTTTCTCAATGAGCACCAATGCTCAGTTTAGAATAATTATTTTATCTAGCTGATCAACTTGAGATGCCTGGACTATATCGCTTTTAGTATTTGATTTAGATCTCAAAATATCAAGAATCCAATGCCCACGTTAATCTAGCTTAAGTTTTAGTATTGTGACAATATTTAAAACATAAAGCGCTACAACA
Source organism: Pugionium cornutum (assembly GCA_018901935.1). Lineage (NCBI taxonomy): Eukaryota > Viridiplantae > Streptophyta > Magnoliopsida > Brassicales > Brassicaceae > Pugionium > Pugionium cornutum. Next base: position 25,936,460 of record CM032162.1, on the reverse strand, counting down.
AAGCATCCAACTAATCCAATGTTTCCCAAACTTCATGATGTCATGCATTATGGTTTATTTATAAGCCTTTACACAAGGAGCACCAATGATCAGTTTAGAATTACTATTTAACTAGCTGATAAACTTGACATGTCCGCAATTAAATCGTCGGAAACATTAGATTTAGCATAATGAAACAAATCCAAGGTCCACATTAAACTAGCTCAATTTTCTATATTGTGATGAAATTTAAGACCAAAGTAGCTACGACAAAGCCTCCAAATAATCCAATCTATCCCAAACTTCGTGATGCCATGCATTATGCTTCATTCGTAAACCTTTGCTCAATGAGCACCAATAATCAGTTTAGAATGATCATTTTAACTAGCTTATGAACTTGACATCTCCGCACTAAATCATTTTTAACATTTGATTTGGAGCTCAAAATGACGTGAGTCCAACACGCACGTTAATCTAGCTCAATTTTAATTATTCTGACAATATTTGAGGATGAAAGAGCTACGACAATTCCTCTAAGTAATCCGATCTATCCCCAACTACGTGAGGTCATGACTTATGCTTCATTTGTAAACCTTTTCTCGGTGAGCACCAATGATCAATTTAGAATGATCATTTTAACTAGCTGATCAACTTGACATGTCTGGACTAAATCGTGTTTAGTATTTGTTTAAGAGCTCAAAATGACATGAATCCAACACCCACATTAATCTAGCTCAATTTTCAAAATTTTGCAACATTTGAACTGAAAGAGCTATGACAAAGCCTCCAACTAATCAAATGTATCCCAAACTGCATGATGCCATGCCTTATCATTTATTTATAAGCGTTTACTCAAGCAGAGCAATGATTAGTTTAGAATGATCATTTTAACTGGTCGATCAACTTGATATGTCCTCACTAAACCATCTGTAACTTTTGATTTAGAGTTCAGAATGACACGAATCTAACCCCCACGTTAAGCTACCTCAATTTACTATATTTTGGTTAAGTTTAAGATTGGAAAAGCTACGACAAAGCCTATAAGTAATCCAATGTATCCCAAACTTCGTGATGCCATGCATTATGCTTTGTTTATATGCCTTTATTCAATGAGCACCAATGATTAGTTTAGAATGATCATTTTAACATTTTTACAAATGAAGCATAATGCATGGCATCACGCAGTTTAAGATAGATTGAATTACTTGAAGGCTTTATTGTAGCTCTTTCAGTCTCAAATGTTATCGCAATATTGAAAATTGAGCTAGATTAACGTGGGCTTGGATTCAAGTCATTTTGAGCTCTAAATAAAATGTTAAAGATGATTTAATGCAAACATGTTAAAATGATCATTCTAAACTAATCATTGGTGCTCCTTGAGTAAAGGCTTACAAATGAAGCATAATGCATGGCATCACGTAGTTTGGGATACAATGGATTACTTGGAGGCTTTGTAGTAGCTCTTTTAGTTTCAAATGTTGTCACAATATGGAAAATTGAATAAGCTTAACATGGGCGTTGGAATCATGTCATATTGAGCTCTAAATCAAAGTTAAAGAAGATTTAGTGCGGACATGTCAAGTTGATCAGCTAGGCAAAATGATTATTCTAAAATTATCATTGCCGATCCTTGAGTAAACGCTTATCAATGAAGCATAATGCATGGCATCACGCTGTTTGGGATATATTGGATTACTCGGAGGCTTTTTCGTAGCTATTTCAGTTCCAAATGTTGTCACTTTCAGCTCTAAATCATGCTGTTTGGGATATATCACACAGCTGGAGAAAATTGAGCTAGCTTGACGTGGGCGTTTGACTCATGTCATTTGCAAGTGAAGATGAATTTCTCCTAAAAAATAGTTGTAGTCGCAAAATAGTCGCAAATATTTGTGACTGATTTGCGATCACATGTAACTTTTTCAAAACAAAATAGATGTAGTCACAAATTGGTCACAAAAAAGTGAGAATGATTTTCGATTGATTTGCGACTACAACCGAAATAGGTTTTAAAAAATAATAATAATTAATTAAAATATTTTTAAAATAAAATTAAAAATATTTTAAAAAATAATTTTTAATTTTAATTTCCAAATATTTTACTTAATAATTATTCTTTAAAAAATTAATTATTATTATTATTAATTAATTAATTAATAATGAATATAGTTTTTGATACTAGTTTTAAAATATTTTGTTTAAATAAATTGTTTTGTAATTATAAATATTATTATAATTAAATAATAAATAAATTGTATTAATTATTTAATTTATAAAATAAAAAGAAATTAAAAATAATAAATTTTATTTAACAAAATTTAATTTACAAAAAAAATCTAATTATCCGGCGGCGGGAATAGAAAATCCGATGGCAAAAATTTTGGCGGAGCGGTCGACGGTTCACCTGTGTCATTGTTATCCCACATAAAAGAGGCGAATGCAAGATCCGTTCGTTGGAAATAGCCGATGAGCATCCCCAAATTGTTAATCATGTTTTGATTTTCTTTTTGTGCTTCACGCATCTTCCGATTTGCTTCAAAATTTGCGCGTTTTGTTCTTCAATACGCACGTTGATTGCGTTTTGTTCTTTGATTCGGCGCTGCACGGGTAAGAGTTGCTCCTGTAGCGCCACATAGTCGGCGGTAGTGTATTTCAAGTCACTACCCCTACCCGACCCATGCATGCGGTCCTGGCTACCGAGTTCGTAAAGACGACCTCGGTCATCCGCAACGCAAGACTACAAAAAACAATTAGAATATAATTAGAAGACTACAAAAAATAATTAGAACAAATATATTGAACTTAATGTACATAAATTTTTTTGTAAAAATATTGAACTGAATGACGATCTCATTCTTCTCTTCTAGGGTCAGCTCAATTCGCTGGGAACTACCGTTGGACGTTTCTGGATGTTACCTTCGTATGCTTCACAGATTTGTTTAGTTTCAAATCCACATACGAACCATCCGGCTGAGTGTGAGTCTTTATAAAGATCTCACCAATTGAGACCCCTCGTTCCAAATTATTTTCTAAACAAATTTTGAAATAAATTATTATTAAATAATAATGAAATTTATATTTAAATTTAAATATTTTAAATTACTTACCATTTCCGATTGGATGTGGATGTAGGATTTTTGGCCTGACAAATGCTTGTGCGGACCAAGGCCATCCCGAGCGGAGATGTGGTTATTAGAGGATTTGCTACTTCTCCCATTTGACGTTTCTGTTCACCAGTAGTTTCTCATTATTTTGTATAGACTGGGGAAAATCCACTTGGGATGTTTGCTGGTTGTATGAACCGTGCTCACCATCCCTTTCATCCATCTTACATCGACGGAGTCAAACTCCTTTCGTACCACCCGGGTGACCATAGGATCCTAGGTGTACGATTGCTTCAAATTTTATAATATATTATCAGTTTTATGAGTTTTTAAATTTTATAAAATAAAAAAATTGAAAAAATTTATTAAAAAATTTACTTACCGCAAATTCGATGAAATATTTTTCCAACCGTTCAGCTGGTATGACCGTACAACTGTAGTAGGGGCCATCAAATTTCTTTTTCAAAACTATTGAAATTTGATGGATAAATTTAAATTATTTATTTATTATTAAATATTTATAATTTATATAAATTAATATAAAAATTAATTTAAAAATTTACCATGTTGTGTTCGGTGTTGGTACAAGAGACAGTACAATCAAGTACTAGTCCCACCGAATGCACAGGTGGTCGCAAATCAGTCGTAAATTTGCGATTGATTTGTGACTATCCTTATTAATTCTATAAATAAATAAGTGGTCACTAATCAGTCGCACATTTTGCGACTGATTTGCAACCACATTTTATTTGATGTATGATAATCTGTTATTTTCATTAGTGGTCACAAATCAGTTACAAATTTACGAATGGTTTACGACCACATCTGATATTTGTGACCAATTTGCCACCACTTTTCCAATGTAGTGGCAATGTGGTGGCAAACTAGTCACAACTAATGCCCCAAACACTAAATTTTATGATTTTGTTGAAGAAATTGAATTATATAAGATTGATAACTTGATTAGGAGTTGTACAAACTTCAATTACTAAGTAAACAACAACATTTACCAACTTTACCAAATTTACCAAATTTACATATCATTTACCTAAAACACTTAACACATTTCCTTAAACTTATATCTCTTATATACATTTCAAATGTTTCTAACATTTACATGAACACAAATATGATTTTATGTGTATTTGGCCACATAGAATGGTTAGTACTCACCTAGAAATGCAAAAACAAGTTGTAAATGAGAAGAATACAAAGGGAAAAAAATCTGAATTTAACCTATGTAGTCGCAAAGTGGTCGCTAGTTTGCGACCAATTTGCGACCACGGTACAAATTTTGGTCATGTGGTCGCAAATCAGTCACATATTAATGCCCCAAATTCTAAATTTTATGATTTTGTTAAATAAATTAAATTATATAAGAATGATAACTTGATTAGGAGTTGTAGAAACTTTAATTACTAAGTAAACAACAACATTTACCAAATTTACCAAATTTACATATCATTTACCTATAACACTTAACAAATTTCCTTATCCTTATACCTCTTATATACGCTTCAAATGTTTCTAACATTTACATGAACACAAATATGATTTTGTGTATATTTGGACACCTAGAATGGTTAGTACTTACCTAGAAATGCAAAGACAAGTTGTACATGAACACAAATATGATTTTGTGTATATTTGGACACCTAGAATGGTTAGTACTTACCTAGAAATGCAAAGACAAGTTGTAAACGTGAAAAATACATAGAGAAAATGTGAATTTACTTTATGTAGTCGCAAAGTGGTCACTATTTTGCGACCAATTTGCGACCATGGTACACTCCGTACCTCTCCTAACATGATTTCGAGAATTGGACGGAGCTGGAACTTGGATCTTGTGGTCCCATGCGACCACCTGTAATATTTGTGACCTATTTGCCACCACATTCCCAATGTAGTGCCAATGTGGTGGCAAAGTAGTCATAAATAGTGCCATAAAACCTAAATTATATGGTTTTTGTGAATACATTGAATTATATAAAGATCAAATGTCAAAAATACATAAAACGTCAAATATATTAATTACATCTCTTCGTCCTATCATCATCTAAAGATGAAATATTACACTAAAATTCATCTTTTAGTTCGACATCTCCGACATCGATATCAATTTCTTCTGTATGATTAACTCTAACGACCATACGATCTACTTCTATCTCTTGAACAACCATTCCCTCTTCATCATTTTTTTATTGTAAAAGGCCAATCTCGTTTTTGTTTTTGTATTTACCCAAAATGTTATATCTAGGATTAACTTTCATAACACTGAGCCATGTTTGTTTTGATGATAGTTTGGTGTGCGGATAGGGAATATAACAAACTTGATCTTCTGGAGAGGGTGGTACATCATTATTAATGAAATGTAAATTAGTTATATATATATATAACGAAATTAATTTATATAATTTTACGTACATAATACATATAAATTTACATATATTTATAATTAATTATTTACGTATGTACCTAGCATAAATAGTTCATATTTGTAGTATTTCCCTGATGATAAGACATCAACGACGCCATTTTCTGACTTTCGAGTTCTTGTTGAAAGTGTAGGATCGTACCACTCACATTTAAAAAGTGTGAACTTCAAATTTAGGAGGCCAACATACTCAAGTTGAATGATATCTGTTAAAATCCCATAGAAATCAGTTTCATCAGATGCATCTGAGTAATTGTCTCCCTTGACACAAATGCCGTAGATACATGTCTTTCTCCTATGTCCATGAATCTTCGTGTGGAATATATAACCTCTTGTAAAATAGATTGGCCAAGTCGACAGTTTATTCATCGGTCCTTGAACTTATTCTTGAGCACATATCTTAAAGACGCGTGGATCTGTTGAAGTGCATGCATTGACCTATGATCATATATACACACATATATATATATATATATATAAAGTAATTAGTACTTCAAAATTAAAAAATTTAATATAATATACATGTCAATTAATTAAACATACATAATTTCGAACCCATATGTGGAACTCTTCCTCTCTTTTCGATGAAATGCCATCTTCCGAAAGATATGGATACGTACAATGAATGTGATCTTCAAACATGCAACAAAATTAAATATGAAAAACTAATATATGTTGCTTGATTACAATGAAATTGGAATGTAATAAATGCAATTGTATTCATAGTATTTACCTCTCTAGTGACCAAAAATATTCACAATTCTGCAAAAAAATTTATGGTAACAACTTTTCGTGCGTATGTGGACAGCAAAGTAATGCTTCAAGAAGTGAGATATTTCATCATTCACATATAATTCAACAATCAACCTTGCATCATATCGTTTGTTCTTCGCCTTTTTTTTCCAGTTTTTTTAAAAAAACTTTCAAATTGATACATCCAGCTATATTGCACAGGCCCACCCAGTTCAGCTTCGTATGTCAGATGTATAGGTAGATGACGTCGAAAAATGCAGGTGCAAAGATCTTCTCCAAATTGCACAAAATTATGACTATGTTTTCCTTCAAAATTCAGACACGGTTTTGTTGTAATGATCAGGAGCATAGATCACAGAAAAATCCTCCAATCCCTATATTACCATCTACTATTAATTAGTACATGCAATTATTATTAATTTACGTACTTATAATATAAAATATGTTTATTAGTATATACCTGATAATGCTAGATGAATGTTTCGTGGTAAAAGTTCTACAAATATAAAAGGGAGAAGCCTTTCCATAAAAACATGTCAGTCATGGCTTTTCATGCCCAAGAACTGTAGTCCATCCATATTCACACTTTTTCCTAAATCTGTCGCGTAGCCGTCCAGAAATTTGACATCATTTTTAATACATTCCAATAAGCATTCTTCGGCTTTTTGTGTCAATCGAAATATTGGGAATGGAGCATTTCCCCGACCATCCACGTGCAACTATTTTCAAGAGCAAAACTTCGTAGTATCTAATCTTGACTTAACTGTAATTTTTTATTTCTCCTTCACATTCATAACAGTGTTAATGATATTATCAAAAAAATTCTTCTCTATATGCATCAGATCAAAATTATGTCGAAGGTTAAGATCCGTCCAGTACGTCAACTCTCAAAATATGTTTTCTTTGTGCCAATTATGCCAGCTGCCATAACCTTCTTCTTTGCTTTCATGACTATTTCCTCCGCACTCAGATGTTCTTAGAGGATAGACAGATTTTATTCGCTCGTATAAAACTTTATCACCTGTCAATGTTTGTGGAGGATAGTCATTCAAAGCATGCTTCCCCTTTAAAAAATTTGCATTTTTCCCATTTCTCATCTTCTTTCCAAAAGATCATACAATTGTGAACACACACATCAATTGTATAAAACGGGAGCCCTAAATTTCAAATCATTTTTTCGGTTTAATAATATGAATCCGTTGCCTGATTCTCCTTTGGGAAAATATTCTGTAAACAGCTCCGCCCAAGAATCCATGCATTTTTCTGGTAGATTAAAATTAGACTTAATGTTCATGAACCGAGCAGCTAAAGATAATTGTGAGTGCCCTTCACGACAACCATCATACAATGAATTTTTTGCAGCTTCTAACATGTTGTAAAAATGTGTGCTTCTACATTAGGTTCTTCTACATTATTATATTCTTCCTCATCCTGACTATAGTACTCATCAATCGTACTCTCACAAAATGCGTCCGTCACCATTTTAACATATCTATTACCGGATGTACCAACTGTTTCTTCACTTGTACCACACGTACTTCCCTGATTTCTTTGGGTATCACCCCGACTACAACTCTAACTGAACATTCAGCTCTTCTCCATGTTTATACCAAATATAATAATTTGACATAAATTCTCGACTATATAGATGACTCCATATTTTCCGTCCCAGAATAAATTTATCCTTTTTGCAATTAATACAAAGACAGAAAAACTTACCTCTGCTACTTTGAGTTAATTGTTGACTACTTGCAAAATTCATGAACTTCTCCATGCCTTGTGCAAATTCCGCCGATATATTTCTTGTTTGATTATCAATCCTTTTATACATCCAATCTCTCGAATTATTATAATTTCCGCACATGTTGAAAGTGTTTTTTTCCATTCGATTCTACAAATGAGAGAATGAGATGGGGCAAATATATATAAGATTTTGCCACTACTTTTCCCCTACTTTGCGACCACAACAGTATAGTCGCTTAAAAGTCGGTATACCTACCATGCACATGTTTTTTATATTGTCACTTTGCCACCACTTTGTGACTGAAGAGCCACTCCTACTGTAGTCGTAAATTGGTCGCATATTTCGTGACCAATATGCGACTAACATGTGGTTCTTCCACGTGCAATCGCTAATTGGTTGCAAAGTAGCGACTGATTAGCGACTGCCACCGTTAGTCACCAATTAGTCGCATATTAGTTGCATAATGGTTGCGTATTGCGACCAATATGTGACTACACATTTTAGTCATACTTTTGCGACCACTTTCTGACTACTTCTCCGTAGTCGCAAATTGGTCACAAAACAGTTGCAAATGTAGTCGCAAAATATAGTGGCATTTTGGCAGTTTTCTTGTAGTGTTATGAACTATGAATATCATATGAAAATAATTGTAACAAAAAAAGTTTGAAAGTTAAAAGTAACATGTTTATGATAGAACATAATTTTACATTGGAATTATATATAAATATTGTATTAATTAAATGATTAGTTTTCTAAATTCAGAAAAATATTTTTTTATTTTGTGATTTTGGCGAGATATCTTGTTTTGCGATTTTGCTAGAAAACGTCACTTTCTAAAATTTCATTATACAGATTTGGCGAAAAAATGATGTTTACAGTTTAACCAAGAAAACGTTCTTTTGAGATTATGAAAATCATAAGTTATTCTCCGTTTTTGTCGGAAAAACGTTATTTTGCAGTTTTGACAAAACAATATTTTGTAGTTTTGATAAAAAAATCTATTTTGCATAAAAACGTTACTTTACATTTTTTATGAGAAAATATCACTTTCGAATTTGGTGAGAAAATTCCATTTTGTGGTTTTGGCCAAAAACGATATTTGTAGTTTTTGGCGGGAAACACTATTTTCAGTATTGATAAAAAAATATTATTTTCAATTTTGATGAGAAACGTTATTTTACATTTTTGGTATTATTTGCATCTTTGGTAAAAAATTTTACAGTTTTTAATGAAAAACATTTAATTAAAAATTAAGTAAGGTAAATTAAAATATAAGAGGGCTAACCCCTTTTTAACCCTAATATTTTAGGTCTAACCCTAAATTAACCCTATAAATTTTCTATACAATAATTCAGGGTTAGGATTTACACGTATTTTAACGGACCGGGTTAACCCTAAACTTTTAAGCCCATTTTAACGTCCCAATTTATATATGAAGCATAACGCATGGCATCACGGAGTTGGAGATATATTGGATTACTTGAATGCTTTGTCGTAGCTCTTTCAATGTCAAATACTGTTACAATATGGAAAATTGAGCTAGCCTAATGTGGGTATTGGATTGAATTCATTTTTAGCTTTAAATCAAAAGTTAAAGACGATTAAGAGCATACATGTCAAGTTGATCAGCTAGTTAAAATGGTAATTCTAAACTGATCATTGGTGCTCATTAAATAAAGGCGAATAAATGAAGCGTAATGCATAGCATCAAACAGTTTGGGATAGATTGGATTACATGGAGGCTTTAAAGTACCTATTTTGATCTTAAATTTCTTCACTATATAAAAAATTGAGCTAGCTTAACGTGAGTGTTTGATTCATGTCATTTTGAAACCTAAATCAAAAGTTACTGACGGTTTAGTGAGGACATGTCAAATTAATCTACCAGTTAAAACGATCATTCTAAACTGATCTTTGGTGCTCCTTGACTAATGGCTTATCAATGAAGCATAATGCATGACATCACACAGTGTGAGATACATTGGATTACTTAGAGGCTTTGTCGTAGCTCTTTTTGTCTTAAATGTTGTAACAATATGGAAAACTGAGCTACCTTAACGTGGGTGTTGCATTCATGATATTTTGCATTTCTAAATCAAAAGTTAAAGACGATTTAGTGCGGATATGTCAAGTTGATCAGCTACGTAAAATGATCATTAACTGATCATTGGTGCTGCTTGACTAAAAGCTTATAAATGAAGCATAAACCATGGCATCACGCAGTTTGGGATACATTGGACTACTTGGAGGCTTTGTCATTTCTCTTTCAGTCTAAAAGTTTTTCATAATATAGAAAATGGAGCTAGTGTAACGTGAGCGTTGGATTCGTGTCATTCTAAACTCTAAATCAAAAGTTACAGATGATTTAATGTCGACATGTGAAGTTGATCGCCCAATTAAAATGATTATTCTAAACTAAATATTGGTGCTCCTTGAGTAAAGGCTTACAAATGAATCATAATGTATGGCTTCACGCAGATTGGGATACATTGCCTTACATGGAGGCTTTGTCATAGCTCTTTCAGTCTTTAATGTTTTCATAATATAGAAAATTGAGCTAGCTTAACATGGCCTTTTGATTCGTGTCATTCTGAACTCTAAATCAAAAGATACAGACGATTTGGTACGGACATGTCAAGTTGATTGACCAGTTAAAATGATTATTCTAAACTGATCATTGGTGGTCTTTGAGTAAATGCTTATACATGAAACATAATGCATCGCATCACGTAGTTTGGGATTGATTAGATTTCATGGAGGCTTTTTCGTAGCTATTTCAATCTTAAATTTTGTCACCATATAAAAAATTGAGCTATCTTAACGTGGGAGTTGGATTTGTGTCATTTTTAACTCTTATTCAAAAGTTATGGACGATTTACTACAGACATGTCATATTGATCGGCAAGTTAAAATGATCATTCTAAACTGATCATTGGTGCTCCTTAAGTAAAGGCTAATAAATGAAGCATAATGCATGGTATCACACAATTTGGGATAGATTGCATTACTTGGAGGATTTGTAGTAGTTATTTTAATATGAATTTTCTCACAATACAGAAAATTGAGCTACTTAACGGGGGCATTGGATTCGTATCATTTGGAACTTTAAATAAAAGGCTACGAACGATTTAATGCAGATATGTCAAGTTGATCGGCCAGTTAACAAAATCATTCTAAACTGATCATTGGTGTTGCTTGTGTAAGGGTTTATAAATGAAGCATAATGCATGGAATCACGCAGTTTGGAATTCATTGGATTATTTGGAGGTTTTGTCGTTGCTCTTTCAGTCTCAAATATTTCCATAATATTGAAAATTGAGCTAGCTTAACGGTTGTGTTGGATTCATGTCATGCTGAACTCTAAATAAAAAGTTACAGACAATTTAGTGCAGACATGTCAAGTTGATCGACCAGCTAAAATTGTTATTCGAAACTCATCATTAGTGCTCCTTGAGTAAAGGCTTATAAATTAAGCCTATTGCATGGCATCATGCACTATGGGATATATTGAATTACTTGGAAGGTTTTTTCGTAGCTATGTCAGTCTCAAATGTTGCACAATATGGAATATTGAGCTAGCCTAACGTGGGCGTTGGACTAATGTCTTTTTAGGCTCTAAATAAAAAGTTAAAAACGATTTAGTGCAGACATGTCAAGTCGATCAGTTAGTTAAAATGATCTTTCTAAAATTGGTGCTCCTTGAGTAAATGCTTCTAAATGAAGTATAATGCATGGCATCATGCATTTCGGGATAGGTTGGATTACATGAAGGCTTTGTCATAGCTATATTGGTCTTAAAATTTTGTAACAATATAGAAAATTGTGTTTGCTTAATGTGGGCGTTGCATTCGTGTCATTTTGAACTCTAAATCAAATGTTATGGACTATTAAGTGTATACATGTCAAGTTGATCGGATAGTTAAAATGATCATTCCGAACTTTTCAATGGTAATTCTTGAGAAAAGGTTTATAAATGAAGCATAACGCATGGCATCACGCAGTTTGGGTTACATTGGATTACTTGAAGGCTTTGTCGTAGCTCTTTCAATCTCAAATATTGTTACAATATAGAAAATTGAGCAAGCTTAACGTGGGTGTTGGAATCAATTAATTTTGAGGTCCAAATCAAAAGTAACGACGATTTAGTGTGGACATGTCAAGTTGCTCAGCTAATTAAAATGATAATTCTAAACTGATCATTGGTGCTCATTGAGTAAAGGCGTATAAATGAAGCATAATGCATAGCATCAAATAGTTTGGGATAGATTGGATTACATGGATGCTTTGTCGTACGTATTTTGATCTTAATTTTTTTTGCAATATAGAAAACTTAACTAGATTAACATGGGTGTTGGATTTGTGCCATTTGGAAACCTAAATGAAAAGTTAAAAACGATTTGGTGTGAACATGTCAAATTGGTCAGCTACTTAAAATGATCATTGGTGCTCCTTGAGTACAGGCTTATAAATGAAGCATAATCCATGGCACCACGCAGTTAGGGATACATTGGATTAGTTGGAGGCTTTGTTGTAGCGCTTTCAGTCTAAAATGTTGTCATAATATAGAAAATTGAGGTAGCTTAACGATGGTGATGGATTCATGTCATTTTGAACTCTAAATGAAAAGTTACGGACGATTTAGTGCGGACATGTCAAGTTTATCGGCCAGTTAAAATGATCATTCTAAACAGGTCATTGGTGCTCCTTGAGTAAAGACTTATAAATGAAACATAATGTATGGCTTCACGCAGTTTGGGATACATTGGATTAATTGGAGGCTTTGTCGTAGCTATTTCAGTCTAAAATGTCGTCATAATACACAAAAATTGAGCTAGCTTGACGTGAGTGTTGGATTCGTGTCATTCTGAACTCTAAATCAAAAGTTACAGACGATTTAGTGCGGACATGTCAAGTTGATAGGCCAGTTAAAATGATCATTCTACACTGATCATTGGTGCTCCTTGAGTAAAGGCATAAAAATAAAGCGTAATGCATGGCGTCACGCACTTTGGGATACATTGGATTACTTGAAGGCTTTTTCATAGCTATTTCAGTTACAAACTTTCCGAAATATGACAAATTCAGCTATCTTAATGTGGGCTTTGGACTCATGTCTTTTTAGGCTCTATACTAAAAGTTAAAAACGATTGAGTGCGACCATGTCAAGTTGATCAGCGTTAAAATGATTATTCTAAACAGATCATTGGTGCTACTTGAGTAAACACTTATAAATGAAACTTAATGTATGGATTCACGCATTTTGGGATACATTTGATTACTTGGAGGCTTTGTAGTAGCTCTTTTAGTCTAAAATGTCATCATAATATAAAAAATTGAGCTAACTTAATGTGAGCGCTGGATTCGTGTCATTCTGAACTCTAAATCAAAAGTTACGGATGATTTAGTGCGGACATGTCAAGTTGATTGCCCAGTTAAAATGATCATTCTAAGCTGATCTTTGGTGCTCCTTGGGTAAAAGCTTATAAATGAAGCATAATGTATGGTTTCACGTAGTTTGGGATAAATTGCCTTACTTGGAGGCTTTGTCATAGCTCTTTCAGTCTTTAATGTTGTCATAATATAGAAAATCGAGCTAGCTTAACATGGGCGTTGGATTGTGTCATTTTGAACTCTAAATCAAAAGATACGTACGATTTAGTATGGACATGTCAAGTTGATCGACCAGTTAAAATGATTTTTCTAAACAGATCATTGGTTGTCCTTGAGTAAATGCTTATAAATGAAACATAATGCATCGTATCACGTAGTTTAAGATTGATTAGATTTAATGGAGGCTTGTCGTAGCTATTTCTGTATTAAATTTTTCACAATATAAAAAATTAAGCTAGCTTAACGTGGGAGTTGGATTGGTGTCATTTTTAACTCTTAATAAAAACTTACAGACGATATAGTGCGGACATGTCAAGTTGATCGGCCAGTTAAAATGATCATTCTAAACTGATCACTGGTGCTCCTTGAGTAAAGGCTTATAAATGAAGCATAATGCATGACATCACGAAGTTATGGATACATTGGATTAGTTGGAGGCTTTTTTGTAGCTATTTCAATCCGAATTGTTGTCACAGTATATAAAATTGAGCTAGATCAACGTGTGCGTTGGATTCGTGTCATTATGAACTCTAAATCAAAATTTACGGACGATTTAGTGAGGACCAGTTAAAATGATAAATCTAAACTGATCATTGGTGCTCCTTGAGTAAAGGCTTATAAATGAAGCATAATGCATGACATCACGCATTTTGGGATAGAATGGATTACTTGGTGGATTTGTCGTAGCCATTTTATTTTGATTTTTTTCACAATACATAAAATTGAGTTAGCTTAACATGGGTGTTGAATTCGTATCATTTTGAACTCTAAATCAAAAGATATGGACGATTTAATGCGGACATGTCAAGTTGATCGGCCAGTTAACAAAATCATTGGTGTTGCTTGTGTAAAGGCTTATAAATGAAGCATAATGCATAGAATCACGCAGTTTGGAGTACATTGGATTACTTGGAAGGTTTGTCATAGCTCTTTCAGTCTCAAATATTGGCATACTATAGAAAATTGAGCTAGCTTAATGTGGACGTTGGATTCATGTCATTATGAACTCTAAATCAAAAGTTACGGACGATTTAGTGCAGACATGTCAAGTTGATCGGCCAGTTAAAATGATGATTCTAAACTCATCATTAGTGCTCTTTAAGTAAAGGCTTATAAATTAAGCATATTGGATGGCATCATGCACTATAGGATACATTGGATTACTTGGAGGCTTTTTCGTAGTTCTTTCAGTCTCAAATGTTTCACAATATGGAATATTGAGCTAGATTAATGTGGGCCTTGGACTAGTGTCATTTTAGTCTCTAAATCAAAAGTTAAAAACGATTTAGTGAAGACATGTCCAGTCCATCAGCTAGTTAAAATGATCATTCAAAATTGGTGCTCATTGAGTAAATTCTTCTAAATGAAGCATAATGCATGGCATCACGCATTCTGGATAAATTGGATTACATGAAGGCTTTGTCATAGCTATTTTGGTCTTAACATATTGTCACAATATAGAAAATTGAGCTTGCTTAATGTTGGCATTGGATTCGTGTAATTTTGAACTCTAAATCGAAAGTTACGGACGATGCAGTGCAGACATGTCAAGTTGATCGGCTAGTTAAAATGATCATTCCAAACTGTTCGTTGGTGTTTCTTGAATAAAGGTTTATAAATGAAGCATAACGCATGGCATCACACAGTTTGGGTTACATTGGATTACTTGGAGGCTTTGTCGTAGCTATTTAAATCTCAAATATTGTTACAATATGAAAAATTTAGCTAGATTAACGTGGGTGTTGGAATCAATTCATTTTGAGCTCCAAATCAAAAGTAAAGAAGATTTAGTGCGGAAATGTCATGTTTATCAGCTAGTTAAAATGATAATTCTAAACTGATCGTTGGTGCTCATTGAGTAAAGGCATATAAATGAATCATAATGCATTGCATCAAACAGTTTGGGATAGATTGGATTACATGGAGGCTCGGATAGATTGGATTACATGGATGCATTGCATCAAACAGTTTTAATCTCTAAAATATTCAAACAAAAGGTGATAAACTCGGATTAACAAAAACAGTTTCTTAGAACCTCACTCGTGCCGATTGGGTGTTTCACAAGTTTTTCCCTTTAGAAATCGGTTCTAAGCTATTTTCAAGTTAATTTACAGGTTCTTCAAAGATCTAAGATAAAGTTTAAATAAGAAGCAAACCCAGAAACATTTTAAAACAAATCACAAAAAGAAGGCGAAAGGTTACAAAACATTTTTGCATGAATACTAAAGGGTACAAACGGGTTTTGTAGAGATACAACCTGGTTTGGAGTGGGCTCTGATACCATTTGATGTGATCCTGATGATGATCAAGGCCCTGATCAACTCCAAATGGTTGTGGAAGAGTGGATGAATGGATTGAAGTTGCGGAATGGGTGAAACGATGGTGTAACTTGCGAATGTGTGAGCTCTTAAGTGGATGGATCCGAGAACAAAGGGAAATGGATGAAACTTCTCAAGCATGGTGGAAAGTCCTTTAACTAACTGCTTGCTCTGTGTGAATGACAAAGGCCAGGCACGTTTGGCAAGGGGTGAATCGAATTGAAACTTCCAAGGGTGATGAAGATCCCTTAGACTTTCGGCTTTTTAGAGGAATGAGAAAGTGTTCTAAAATTACTTATTCAAGAGGATGACCAAACGAGTTTAAGAAGGAGATTTGCTATTAAAATTTTTGATGATCCAGAAAGAAGGATACAAGAGAGTACTTATAGTAGTCTAGGAAATTGAAAATGACTCCTAAAATTCTACCAAAACATTAAAGGAAATACTTAAGGAATTACAAAGACTAAAAAGTAAATAATGTTTTGACTTGATTTTTCCTCTCTTATTTCGTGGATGATGAGATATAATGGGCCTTGATTTACCAAGAGGCTGTCGTAAAGTACCTTGGGCTTGCCTCATTAAAAACCTATCTAACAAAACCCATTGGGACAAAACTAAGAACAGAGAAAAAGAGTACAATGCAAGTCACCTCTCATGGTGAGGTTTAAATGGCTTGAATCACAAACAATGTGGTTTGATTAGAACACACTAAGCTGGCCTGAATGGTGTTGAGAAGGTGCTGCAGTGTTGTCTTAAGTTTGGCTTGCGTGGATCGGATAATGGGACCATTGAAGATTTGTAGGCTTTCATATCCAATATCCACGGGTTCTAGCTACTCCTTAGCATCTTTAGTGGCTTCTTACTCCTCTGGTTCAAGCTGTTCCTTAGGTTGTTGTTCCTTGCTGGCCATGCTCACATCAGGATAGATTGCATTACTTTGATGCTTTGTCTAGCTCTTCCAGTCTCAAATGTTATCACAATATGGAAAATTGAACTAGCTTAACGTGGGTGTTGGATTCATGTCATCTTGAGATCTATATAAAAAGATAAAGACTATTTAGTGCGGACATATCAAGTTAGTCAGCTAGTTTAAATGATCATTCTACTCCTTGAGTAAATTCTTATAAATGAAACATAATGTATGGCATCACGTAGTTTGGGATAGATTGGATTACTTGAAGGCTTTGTCTTAGCTATTTTGGTCTTAAATTTTTTCACATCATAGAAAATTGAGTTAGCTTAACGTGGCCATTGGATTCGTGTCATTTTGAACTTGAAATTAAAAGTTACGGATTATTTAGTTTGGACATGTCAAATTGATCGTCGAGTTAAAATGATCATTCTAAACAGGTCATTGGTGCTCCTTGAGTAACCGCTTATAAATGAATCATAATGCATGGCATCTAGTATTTTTGGATAGATTGCATCACTTGGAGGGTTTTCGTAGCCATTTTGGTCTTAAATTTTGTAACAATGTAGAAAATTGAGTTAGTTTAACGTGAGCATTGGTTTCGTGTCATTCTGAAGTCTAAGTTAAAAGTTATGGACGATTTAGCGCGAACATGTGAAGTTGATCGGCCAGTTAAAATGATCATTCTAAACTGGTCACTCGTGCTTCTTGAGTAAAGGCTTACAAAAGAAGCATAATACATTACATCACGAAGTTCTGGATAGATATCATTACTTCGATGCTTTGTCTAGCTCTTTCACTCACAAATGATTGAACAATATGGAACATTGAGCTAGTTTAATGTGGACGTTGGATTAATGTCATATTGAGCTCTAAATAAAAAGTTAAAGAACATTTACTACGGACATGTCAAGTTGATCAGCTAGTTAAAGTGATCATTCTAAACTGATCATTGGTGCTCCTTGAGTAAAGGCTTAGAAATGAAGCATAATGCATGGCATCACGCAGTTTGGGATAGATTGGAATACTTGGACGCTTTGTCGTAACTCTTTGAATTTCAAATGTTGTTATAATATAGAAAATTGAGCTAGCTTAACATTGGCGTAGAGTTCATGTCATTCTGAACTCTAAATCAAAAGTTACGGATGATTTAGTGTGGATATGTCAAGTTGATCGACCAGTTAAAATGATCATTATAAACTGGCCATTGGTGCTCCTTGAGTAAAGGCTTATAAATGAAGCATAATGGATGACATCATGTAGTTTGGGATAGATTGGATTGCTTGGTGGCTTTGTCATAGCTATTTCAGTGCTAAACTTAGTTACAATATAGTGAATTGTGTTAGTTTCATGTTGGTGTTGCATTCGTGTCATTCCTACCTCTAAATCAAAAGTTATGGACAATTTAGTGCAGACATGTCAAATTGATCGGCCAATTAAAATGATCATTCTAAGCTGGTCATTGGTGCTCCTTGAGTAAATTCTGATAAATGAAGCGTAATGCATGGCATCACACAGTTTGGGATAGATTGCATTAATTTGATGCTTTGTCTAGCTGTTTCGGTCTCAAATGTTTTCACAATGTGGAAATTTGAACTAGCTTAACGTGGGTGTTTGAATCATGTCATTTCGAACTCTTAATCACAAGTTACGGACAATTTAGTGGGGAAATGTCAAGTTGATCGGCCAATTAAAATGATCATTCTAAACTGATCATTGGTGGTGCTTCAGTAAAGGCTTATAAAATCAGCATAATGCATGGTATCACGCAGTTTCGGATAGATTTGATTACTTTGAGGCATTTTCATAGCTTTCGGTCTTAACATTTTGTCACAATATAGAAATTTCAGCTAGCTTAACGTGGGTGTTGGATTTATGTCATTCAGAACTCTAAATCAAAAGTTACTGACTATGTAGTGCGGACATGTCAAGTTGATAGGCCACTTAAAATGATCATTCTACACTGATCATTGGTGCTCCTTGAGTAAAGGCTAATAAATGAAGCATAATGCATGGCATCACGCAGTATGGGATAGATTGCATTACTTTGAAGCTTTTTCTAGCTCTTTCATTCTCAAATTTTTTTCACAATATGGAAAATTGAGCTAGTTTAACGTGGGTGTTGGATTCATGTCATCTTGACCTCTAAATAAAAACTAAAAGCCGACTTAGTGTAGACAACTCAAGTTGATCAGCTAGTTAAAGTAATCATTCTAAACTAATCATTTGTGCTCGAATAAAGGCTTATAAATTAAGCATAATGCATGGCAACACGCATTTTGGCATAGATTTGATTACTTGGAGGCTTTGTCTTAGCTATTTCGATGTTAAATTTGGTCCCACCATAGCAAATTGAGCTAGCTTAACGTGGGTGTTGGATTTGTGACATTTTGAACTCTAAATCAAAAGTTACGGACGATTTAATGCGGACATGTCAAGTTGATCGGCTAATTAAAATGATCATTCTAAACTCATCATTGGTGCTCCTTCAGGAAAGGCTTATAAATGAAGTATAATCCATGGCATCACGCAGTTTGAGATAGATTGTATTACAATGAGGCTTTGTCTAACTCCTTCAATCTCAAACATTTTAACAATATGGAAAATTGAGCTAGCTTAACGTGGGCGTTGGATTCCAGTCATCTTGAGCTCTAACTAAAAAGTAAAACATGATTTAGTGCAGATATATTAAGTTGGTCAGCTAGTTAAAATGATCATTCTAAACTGATCATTGGTGCTACTTGAGTAAAGGCCTATAAATTAAGCATTATGCAAGGCATCACGCAGTTTGGGATAGATTAGATTACTTTGAGGCTTTGTCTAGCTCTTCAATCTCAAATGTTGTCACATTATGAAAAATTGAGTTGGCTAAACATGGGCATTGGATTCATATAATATTGATCTCTAAATAAAAGTAAAAACCGATTTAGTGCAGACATGTCAAGTTGATAATCCATTTAAAATGATCATTCTAAACTTATCAATGGTGTTCCTTGAGAAAAGGCTTATAAATTAAGCAAAATGCATGGCATCACGTAGTTTTGGATAGATTGGATTAATTGGAGGCTTTTTCATAGCTATTTTGATCTTAAATTTTGTAACAATATAAAAAAGAGTAGCTAGCTTATTGTGGGTGTTGGATTCATGTCAATTTGAACTATAAATCAAAAGCTACGGATGATATGTGTGAACATGTTAAGTTGATTGGCCATTTAAAATGATCATTCTAAACTGATCGTTGGTGCTCATTGAGTAATGGCGTTTAAGGAAAATTGAGCTAGCTTAACCTGGGCATTGGATTCATATAATATTGATCTCTAAATAAAAAGTATAAACCGATTTGGAACAAACATGTCAAGCTGATAAGCCAGTTAAAATGATCATTCTAAACTTATCATTAGTGTTATCATTTTAAGCTCTAATCAAAAGTTAAGACAATTTAGTGCGGACATGTCAAATTGATCAGCTAGTTAAAATGATGATTCTAAACTGATCATTACTTCTCCTTGAGTAAATTCTTATAAATGAACTATAATGCATGGCATCACGCAGTTTGAGATAGAATCCATCACTTTGAGGCTTTTTCTAGCTCTTTCAGTCTCAAATGTTTTCACAATATGGAAAATTGAGCTAGTTTAACGTGGCTGTTGGATTAATGTTATCTGAACACACGGCAAAGCCTATGAGATGGCATGCAGAATATAATTCGAATGGAGAAATTGTGCATCCTTGGAATGCAGAAGCATGGAAACATTTTAAATAGGTTTATCCTAGTTTTGCATATGAGCCTAGGAACATATACCTCGGGCTATCTACAGATGGATTCAACCCTTTTGGGAAGCATGGGAGACAATACTCATTGTGGCTAGTTATTTTGATACCTTATAATTTGCCTCCTTCATTGTGCATGAAACGGGAGTTTTTGTTTCTAACAATTCTCGTCCCCGGTCCAGAGCATCCTAAGTGATCGTTTGATATTTTCTTGCAGCCATTAATTCATGAGTTAAAAATATTTTGGGAAAATTGTGTCGAAGCATTTGATGTTTCCAACCAACAGAACTTCTTGATACGAGCACTACTTATGTGGACCATAAGTGATTTTCCAGCAGATGGTATGTTATCAGGATGGTCAACACATGGAAAGTTAGCATGCCCATATTATCAAGATAATACAGATGGTCCAACTGAAACACGGACGAACTAGTTGGTTTGATTTTCATCGACTCTTTCTACAACAAGATCATCCATATCGCCGGAGTATGACATTGTTAAGGGAAAACACAAAACATTTTGATGGTCCACCTCTAATGTTTGACGGGAATTATATGATGACTCAACTTCGAGATTTTGGTGATAAGAAAACGGCTCCGTGTGGAGGTAACGAACATTATCCTGTTGTTGGAATTGGTGAATACCATAATTCGTACAAGAAAAGTATTTTTGGGATATACCATATTGGCAGGACCACCTGTTGTGCCATAATCTAGATGTTATGCACATTGAAAAGATTTTTTTCGACAACATAATGAATAATGTTCTAAATGTGCCAGGAAAAACGAAAGATAATTTGAAAGCTAGATTGGATTTGCCAGATATTTGTTCTAGGAAGGAACTACATGTAATGTAAAATGGAAAATCATTGTCTCACACATTCTGGTTGGATGCGCATGCAAAAGATGAGTTCTTTGAGTGGATTAAGAAAAGTGTCAAATTTCTAGATGGATACGCATCTAATCTTCATAAGTGTGTCGATCCGATTGAAGGCAAATTTACTGAGATGAAAAGTCATGATTGTCATGTTGTCATGCAAAGACTATTTCTATTTGCCTTTAGCGATCTTCTGCCTAAAAATGTCCACGGAGCAATTGTAGGTACATTTAAATTATTTTATATATAATCATAATTTTCTGGCCGGATTAACTTTTTATTATGCAGGCATTGGTGCTTTTTCCGAGATTTATGTACAAGATCAATTACTAGAGACGATATATGAAATTTGGTGGAAAAAATACCAGTTCTCATCTGTAACCTGTTCCTATTCATGATGTTATGGAACATGTTCCTATTCAGCTCCCTAGAGAAGCAGCACATGGAGTACCTGTTCAGTACCGATGGATGTATCCTTTTGAGAGATATATGTTCCACCTAAAGAAAAAGGTTAATAATCTTTCCAGGGTTGAAGATTCAACCGTTGCACAAAGTATTAATGAGGAAACATCTAACTTTGCCAGCTACTATTTTCCATCGCAAGTCCAAATAAAATATAGATGACCTGCATGACATGATGATGGAGGAGAAAAACCAAGCTATCCAGTGTATGTGCCAAAAATATTTGCAAAAATTGGACGTTTAAGTGGAAAAGGGAAGACATGATGCCTAGCAGAGGAAGAACACAGACACTTGCATCAGTATATTTTGACAAATTGCGATGACGTTTTGAAATATGAAAGGTAAATTCATTTAACTTTTTTAATTGTTATTATACTTTATTTTTAATTGTTTTGTTTATAATGAACAGGATATACATGGATCAAATGCATATTCATGATTCAAATTACACAGAAAATGAGTTGGTCAAACTTAAAAAGAGCGAATTTTGCAAGTTGGTTGCACTTTTACGTCAGTGTTAATTAATTATGTAACTTTCAATAATAATTTCTTATATATATAAATATATAGTTGAGTGTATTCAATTATTATTGCAGGTTACTACAAGTCGTTCTAAGGGTATAACGTTTCCCACATGGTTAGTTGAGTTGGCGAGTGTTCCTATATTTACGAAAAAGTCTTAGCCAATGTACTGCACTCGTGGATATGCTTTTAAAAGTCATCACGAAGGAAGCTCACAAACAACTTCTAATTATGGTATATCATCTCAATCTTGTGAAATTATATACAATGGTGTTCTTCGTAAAATATTAGAAGTTCACTATCCATGAATGATTGATTTTAGGTGTATTGTGTTCTACTGTGAATGGTATGACCCAGTCATTGGTCAACGTCAAGACGAATTTGGTCTTATATCTATACATTCTCGTAAGCGACATCAAAAATATGATCCTTTTATACTTGCATCACAAGCAAACCAGGTTTGTTACATTCGATATCCTCGTGTGAGGAACAAACAAGATCCTTGGATTACAGTGACATCAATACACCTTAGAGGAATGGTATGTGTTGTTTCCAAGCAAGACCCTATGCAACAAAGCACAATTGGTAACTTAGGTTCCATAGATACTTCTCTTGAAGTTAACCTTGTTGATGATGACACTACATACGGATATTACAACGTATTTCAAGATTTAGAAAAAGAGATTGGCAAGTTTGATGACAAAAATTCAGCTATTTCAGAATGTTCATCAGATTCGGATTAAATCTGTGATTGCAATATTTTAGTTTTTAGGATACTTTAATTTTCAGTGTCAAATAATATTTTAAAAAAAAATTTAAATTCCTGTGTGCGATGGATTTCCGACGATGTTACGACAGAACTACAAAACCCATCGCCTTTCCATCTGAAATCCAGTCTGATTCCCGACAACTGACCGATGACTTATACCGTATCCGACACCCGTCACAATTTGGCGACCATGCAGAACTTTCAGTTTCTGTCGGAAATCCATCGGTAATTTCCGACAGAATGCAATATGAAATTATACGTGGGAAAGTTAATTTACCACAAGGGTTTTCGCGAAAATATTTATCATTTGGCCGACGGATATCTGACGGATTTCTGACGGTTTTAGCCGTCGAAATATCGAATATAACCTACGACCCCATGACTTCTCTTTCAGTCTTCTCTCCCATTCGCTCCTCTTCCCCTCTCGCCGCTGACGTCGCAGGAAGTCATGTATGCGTTTGATTTATTTTAGTTTCAGCTCTAGGTAAAAAGTTGAATACAATTTAGTGCAGACATGTCAAGTTTATCAGCCAGTTAAAATGATCATTCTAAACTGATCATTAGTGTTCATTGCGCAAAGGTTTTCAAATGAAGCACAATGCATGCCTTCACAAATTTTGAGATAAATTGGATTACTTGGAGGTTGTGTCCAAGCTATTTCGGCCTTAAATTTTGCCACGTCATACAAAAATGAGCTAGCTTAACGTGGGCGTTGGATTCGTGTCATTCTGAACTCTAAATCAAAGTTACAGATGATTTAGTGTAGACATGTCAAGTTGATCGGCCAGTTAAACTAATCATTCTAAACTGCTCTTTCTAAACTGCTCATTCTAAACTCATGATTAGTGTTCCTTGAGTAAAGGCTAGTAAATGAAACCTCATGCATGGCATCATGCAGTTCAGGTAGATTAGATTACTTGAAGGCTTTGTGTTAGCTGTGATAGTCTCAAATGTTGTCAAAATATAAAAACTTGACCTAGCTTAACGTGGGCGTTGGATTCGTGTCACTCTGAACTCTAAATCAAAAGTTACGGACAATATAGTGTGACATGTCAAGTTGATCGGCAAGTTAAAAAGATAAGTCTAAACTGATCTTTGGTGCTCCTTGAGCAAAGGCTCCTTGAGCAAAGGCTTATAAATGAAGCATATTGCATGGCATCACGTAGTTTGGGATACATAGGATTACTTGGAGGCTTTTTCGGAGCTCTTTCAGTCTCAAATGTTGTCACAATAGAGAAACCTAAGCTAGCTTAACGTGGGTGTTGGACTAATGTCATATTGTGCTCCAAATCAAAATGTACATACGATTTAATGCAGACATATCAGGTTGAGCAGCTAGTTCAAATGATCATTCTAAACTGATCAATGGTGCCCCTAGAGTAAAGGTTTATAAATGAAGAAGAATGCGTGGCATCACGAATTAAGATGGGACACAATCCACAGCAGCAACCCCTTTCACTCTTGTACTTGGGCAGGAGTGAGGGGCTAAGCTGACCTTTCTCTTGTCATGCACAAAAGTGTATAAATTGGTCCAGCCATCATGCCTTGTCTCCTTGTCGGATTACATGTTGGCTTTGTCGTAGCTATTTCACTGTTAAATTTTTTCACAATATAGAAAATTGAGCTAGCTTAACATGGGCATTGGATTCATGTTATTTTGAACTCTAAATCAAAAGTTACGGATGATTAAGTGCGGACTTGTCAGGTTATCGGCCAGTTAAAATGATCTTTCTGAACTGAACATTAATGCTCTTTGAGTAATGCTTATAAATGAAGCATAATGCATGGCATCACGTACTTTGTTATACATTGGATTACTTGGATGTTTTGTCGTAGCTCTTTCAGTCTTAAATGTTGTCATATTATGGAAAACTGAGCTAGCTTAACGTGGGGGTTTAACTCATGTCATTTTGACCTCTAAATCAACAGTTAGATATCATTTACTGGGGACATGTCAAGTTGATCAGCCAGTTAAATTGATCATTCTAAACTGATCATTGGTGCTCCTTGAGTAAAGGCTTGTAAATGAAGCATAATGCATAACATCACACAGTTTGGGATACATTGGATCACATGAAGGGTTTCAACTAGATCTTTCACTCTCAAATGTTGTCAGAATATAGAAAATTGAGGTAGCTTAACGTGTTTGTTGGATTCATGCAGGCCTTGGATTCATGTCATTTTGAGCTCTAGGTCAAAAGTTAAAGACGACTTAGTGCGGACATGTCAAGTTTATTAGCTAGTTAAAATCATCAGTCTAAACTGATCATTGGTGCTCATTGAGCAAAGGTTTACGAATGAAGAATAATGCATGGCATAATGCAGTTTGGGATTGATGGGATTACTTCTCATTCTAAACTGCTCATTCTAAATTGATCATTAGTGCTCATTGAGAAAAGTCTTATAAATGAAGCATAACGCATGGTATCATGCAGTTTATGATAGATTGGATTACTTGAAGGCTTTGTGGTAGCTGTTTTAGTCTCAAATGTCGTCACAATATAAAAAATTTAGTTAGCTTAACGTGGGCTTCGGATTCGTGTTATTCTGAACTCTAAATCACATGTTACGAACGATTTAATGCTGACATGTCAAATTGATCATCTAGTTAAAATAATCATTCTAAACTGATCATTGGTGCACTTTGAGTAAAGGCTTGTAAATGAAGCATAATGAATGGTATCACGCAGTTTGAGATACATTAGATTACTTGAAGGTTTTCATGTAGATCTTTTAGTCTCAAATGTTGTCGCAATATAGAAAATTGAGGTTGCTTAACGTCGGCGTTGGATTCATGTGGGCGTTGGATTTATGTTAGTTTGAGCTCTAGGTCAAAAGTTGAAGACGATTTAGTGAAGACATGTCAAGTTTATCAGCCAATTAAAATGATCATTCTAAACTGATCATTAGTGCTCATTGGGCAAAGGTTTTCAAATGAAGCATAATGCATGGCATCACACATTTTGGGATAGATTGAATGACTTGGAGGTTGTGTCCAAGCTATTTCAGTCTTAAATTTTTCAACAACATACAAAATTGAGCTAGCTTAATGTGGGTATTGGATTCGTGTCATTCTGAACTCTAAATCAAAAGTTACGGACGATTTTGTGCAGACATGTCAAGTTTATTGGCAAGTTAAACTTATCATTCTAAACTGCTTCTAAACTGATCATTAGTGATCCTTGAGTAAAGGCTCGCAAATGAATCATAATACATGGCATCACGCAGTTCACGTAGATTAGATTACTTGAAGGCATTGTGGTAGCTGTGGTAGTCTCAAATGTTGTCACAATATAAAAAATTGACCTAGCTTAACGTGGGCGTTGGATTCTAGTCATTCTGAACTCTAAATCAAAAGTTATGGACGATTTAGTGTGACATGTCAAGTTGATCGGCCAGTTAAAATGAGCATTCTGAACTGATCATTGGTGCTCCTTGAGTAAAGGCTTATAAATGAAGCATAATGCATGGCATATCGTAGTTTGGGATACATATGATTACTTGGAGGCTTCTCGGAGCTCTTTCAGTCTCAAATGTTGTCACAATACAGAAAACTAAGCTAGCTTAACGTGGGCGTTGGACTAATGTCATTTTGTGCTCTAAATCAAAATATACATACGATTTAATGCAGACATATCAGGTTGAGCAGCTAGTTCAAATGATCATTCTAAACTGATTAATGGTGCTCCTAGAGTAAAGGTTTATAAATGAAACAGAATGCGTGGCATCAGGCATTAAGATGGGATACAATCCGCAGCATCAACCCCTTTCTCTCGTGTACCTGGGCAGGAGTTATCGGCCCGTTAAAATGATCTTTCTAAACTGATCCTTTATGCTCCTTGAGTAAAGGCTTATAAATGAATGATAATGCATGGCATCACGTAGTTTGGGATACATTGGATTACTTGGATGCTTTGTCATAGCTCTTTCAGTCTTAAATGTATCTTCCCTTCTTCATTCTTTGGCATCTTTGGAAATCCAGAAATGAATTATTTTTTTGTAACAAGAATATTCTGGATGATACTCTCCTTCGGAAATCTAAAGAGGATGTTAATGAATGGATTGGTCTAATGGCGATGAACAATGTTCAATCTTCAGCCACAGGTGCTTCGCATACTATTACTTCGCATAATATTCGTTCTTGGAAGACTCCTCCAACCAATTGGGTAAAATGTAATTACAATGCGGCGCATCGGACTGGTAATACTCCCTCAGGGTTGGGCTGGATTATCCGTTACGATCAAGGTTTATTTTTACAAGCTGGCAGAGGGAATTTTCAGGGTCGTTATACGGTTATTAAAGCTGAATTTACAGCATTACTTTGGGCTATTCAATTCACATGGTCTTTAGGGTATCGTTTTGTGATTTTTGAAGGAGATAACTCTACACTCAATAATCTCATCAATCACAAAACAAGTAACTTACAACTACAACATTATGTACGGACGATACTACAATGGACAACTAAATTTGAGGGGATCAAGTTCGTTTATCAACCTCGATCAAGCAATCACGCCGCAGATTTATTAGCTTCTACTTCGATTCATGCTAATGTTGACTGGAATTTATTTCAATATTATCCTCTATTTTTATAAGCGGTTGTAAACCATGATATTAACAATTAATAAATCATTTCGTTGGCAAAAAAAAGTTACAGACGATTTAGTGTGTACATGTCAAGTGATCGGCAAGTTAATATGAATCATTCTAAACTGATCATTGTTGCTCCTTGAGTCAAAGCTTATTAGTGAAGAATAATGCATGGCATCATGCAGTTAAGATACATCGGATTACTTGGAGGCTTTGTAATTGCTCTTTCAACCTCAAAACTATCACAATATGGAAAATTGAGCTAGCTTAACGTTGGCATTGGACTCATGTCAAGTTGAGCTCTAAATCAAAAGCTGGATACGATCTAGTGCGGACATCTCAAGTTGATCAGCTAGTTAAAGTGATCATTATAAACTGATCATTGGTGCTTGTTGAGTAAAGGCTTAAAAATCTAGCATAATCATGGCATCACGCAATTTGGGGGTACATTGGATTACTTGGAGGCTTTCTCGTAGCTCTTTCAGTCTCAACTATTGTGACAATATTGAAAATTGAGCTAGCTTAACGTGGGAGTTGGATTCGTGTCATTCAGAACTCTAAATCAGAAGTTACAGATGCTTTAGTTCGGAAATTTCCTAGTGATTGGCCAGTTGAAATTATCATTCTAAACTGATCATTGGTGCTCCTTAAGTAAAGGCTTATAAATGAACCATAATGCATGGCATCGCACAGTTTGGGATACAGTGGATTACTTGGAGGCTTTGTCGTAGCTTTCTCAGCCTCAAATATTGTCAAAAAATAGAAAATTTAGCTAGCTTATCGTGGACGCTGTATTCAGTGTCATTTTGAAGTCTAAATCAAAAGTTACGGACGATTGAATGCGGATATATCAAGTGATCGGCCAGTTAAGATGATCATTATAAACTGATCATTGGTGCTCCTTTAGTAAAGGCTTATAATTGAAACATAGTGCATGGCATCGCACAGTTTGAGATATATTGGATTACTTGGAGGCTTTGTCGTAGCTCTCCCTGTCTCAAATGTTGTCACAATATAGAAAACTGAGCTAGTTTAACGTGGCCGTTGGATTCGTGTCATTCTGAACTCTAAATAAAAAGTTACAGATGATTTTGTAAGGACATGTCAAGTTGATCGTATATCTAAAATGATCATTCTAAACAGATCATTGGTGCTCATTGAGTAAACGGTTATAAATAAAGCATAATGCATGTCATCACACGGTTTTGGATAAATAGGATTACTTGAAGGCTTTGTAGTAGCTCTTTCAGTATCAAAATTGTCACAATATGGAAAATTAAACTAGATTAACGTTGGCGTTGCCATCATCATGTAATTTTGAGCTTTAAATCAAAAGTAGAAGACGAATTAGTGCGGACATTGCTAGTCTAAATGATCATTTTAAACTGATCATTGGTGCACCGTGAGTAAAAGGCTTATAAATGAAGCCAAATGCATGGCATCACGCAATTTGGTATACATTGGATTACTTGGAGGATTTATTGTAGCTCTTTCAGTCTCAAATATTGTCACAATATAGAAAATTGAGCTAGCTTAACGTGGGCATTGGATTCGTATCATTCTGAACTCTAACTCAATAGTTACAGACGATTTTGTGCGGACATGTCAAGTGATCGGCCAGTTAAACTGATCATTTGTGCTCGTTGAGTAAAGGCTTATAAATGAAGCATAATGCATGGCATCAAATAGTTTGGGATACATTGGATTACTTGGAGTCTTTGTCGTAGCTATTTCGGTTTTAAATTTTGTCATAATATAGAAAATTGAGCTTGTTTAACATGGGTGTTGGATACATTTCAATTTGAACTCTAAATCAAAAGTTACAGACGGTTTTGTGTGGCCATGTCAAGTGATCAGCAAGTTAAAACGATCATTTTAAACTGATCATTGGTGCTCCTTCAGAAAAGGCTTAAAAATGAAGCATAATCATGGCATCACACAATTTGGGATACATTGGATTACATGGAGGCTTTGTCGTAGCTCTTTCAGTCTAAAGTATTGTGACAATATTGAAAATTGAGCTAGCTTAACGTGTGAGTTGGATTCTTGTCATTCTTAACTCTAAATAAAAGATACAAATGATTTAGTTCGTACATGTCCAAGTGATTGGCCAGTTAAAATGATCATTTTAAAGTGATCATTGGTGCTCCTTTAGTAAAGGCTTATAAATGAAGCATAATGCATGGCATCGCGCAGTTTGGGATACAGTGGATTACTTGGAGGCTTTGTCGTAGTTCTTTCAGCCTCAAATATTGTCAAGAAATAGAAAATTTAGCTTGTTTATCGTGGGCATTGGATTCAGTGATTTTGAAGTCTAAATCAAAAGTTACGGACGATTGAGTGCAGATATGTCAAGTGATCATTCTGTTAAAACGATCATTCTAAACTGACCATTGGTTCTCCTTTAGCAAAGGCTTATAAATGAAACATAATGCATGGCATTGCGCAGATTGGGATACATTGGATTACTTGGAGGCTTTGTTGTAGCTCTTTCAGTCTCAAATGATGTCACAATATAAAAAATTGAGCAAGCTTAGCGTGGCCATTGGATTCGTGTCATTCTGAACTCTAAATAAATAGTTACAGACGACTTAGTGAGGCCATGTCAAGTGATCGTCTAGTTAAAATGATAATTCTAAACATATCATTGGTCCTCATTAAGTAAACGCTTATAAATGAAGCATAATGCATGTCATCACGCAGTTTTGGATACATTGGATTACTTGGAGGCTTTGTAGTAGCTCTTTCAGTATCAAAATTGTCACAATATAAAAAATTTAACTAGATTAATGTTGGCGTTGGACTCATGTAATTTTGAGCTTTAAATCAAAAGTAGAAGACGATTTAGTGCGCACATTGCTAGTTAAAATGATAATTTTAAAATTATCATAGGTGCACCTTGAGTAAAGGCTTATAAATGAAGACTAATGCATGGCATCATGCAATTTGGGATATTTGGATTACTTGGAGGCTTTATTGTAGCTCTTTTAGTCTGAAATGTTGTCACAATATAGAAAATTGAGCTAGATTAACGTTGGCGTTGCACTCATGTCATTTTGAGCTTTAAATCAAAAGTAGAAGACGATTTAGTGCGGACATTGCTAGTTTAAATGATCATTTTAAACTGATCATTGGTGCATCTTGAGTAAAGGCTTATAAATGAAGACAAATGCATGGCATCACACAATTTGGTATACATTGGATTACTTGGAGGATTTATTGTAGCTCTTTCAGTCTGAAATGTTGTCACAATATAGAAAATTGAGCTAGATTAACGTTGGCGTTGCACTCATGTCATTTTGAGCTTTAAATCAAAAGTAGAAGATGATTTAGTGCCGACATTGCTAGTTTAAATGATCATTTTAAACTTATCACTGGTGCACCTTGAGTAAAGGCTTATAAATGAAGCCAAATGCATGGCATCACGCAATTTGGTATACATTGGATTACTTGGAGGATTTATTGTAGCTCTTTCAGTCTCAAATATTGTCATAATATAGAAAATTGAGCTAGCTTAACGTGGGCATTGGATTCGTATCATTCAGAACTCTAACTCAATAGTTACAGACGATTTTGTGCGGACATGTCAAGTGATCGGCCAGTTAAACTGATCATTTGTGCTCGTTGAGTAAAGGCTTATAAATGAAGCATAATGCATGGCATCAAATAGTTTGGGATACGTTGGATTACTTGGAGTCTTTGTCGTAGCTATTTCGGTTTTAAATTTTGTCACGATATAGAAAATTGAGCTTGTTTAACATGGGCGTTGGATACATTACAATTTTAACTCTAAATCAAAAGTTACAGTCGGTTTTGTGTGGCCATGTCAAGTGATCAGCCAGTTAAAACGATCATTTTAAACTGATCATTGGTGCTCCTTGAGAAAAGGCTTAAAAATGAAGCATAATCATGGCATCACACAATTTGGGATACATTGGATTTCTTGGAGGCTTTGTCGTAGCTCTTTCAGTCTAAAATATTGTGACAATATTGAAAATTGAGCTAGCTTAACGTGTGAGTTGGTTTCTTGTCATTCTTAACTCTAAATCAAAAGATACACATGATTTAGTTCGTACATGTCCAAGTGATTGGCCAGTTAAAATGATCATTTTAAAGTGATCATTGGTGCTCCTTTAGTAAAGGCTTATAAATGAAGCATAATGCATGGCATCGCGCAGTTTGGGATACAGTGGATTACTTGGAGGCTTTGTCATAGCTCTTTCAGCCTCAAATATTGTCATGAAATAGAAAATTTAGCTTGTTTATCGTGGGCGTTGGATTCAGTGTCATTTTGAAGTCTAAATCAAAAGTTACAGACGATTGAGTGCAGATATGTCAAGTGATCGTTCTGTTAAAATGATCATTCAAAACTGATCATTGGTTCTCCTTTAGTAAAGGCTTATAAATGAAACATAATGCATGGCATCGCGCAGATTGGGATATATTGGATTACTTGGAGGCTTTGTCGTAGCTCTTTCAGTCTCAAACGATGTCACAATATAAAACATTGAGCAAGCTTAACGTGGCCATTGGATTCGTGTCATTCTGAACTCTAAATAATAGTTATAGACGATTTAGTGAGGCCATGTCAAGTTGATCGTCTAGTTAAAATGATAATTCTAAACAGATCATTGGTCCTAATTGAGTAAACGCTTATAAATGAAGCATATTGCATGTCATCACGCAGTTTTGGATACATTGGATTACTTGGAAGCTTTTTAGTAGCTCTTTCAGTATCAAAATTGTCACAATATAAAAAAATTAACTAGATTAACGTTGGCGTTGGACTCATGTCATTTTGAGCTTTAAATGAAAAGTAGAAGACGATTTAGTGCGGACATTGCTAGTTAAAATGATAATTTTAAACTTATCATAGGTGCACCTTGAGTAAAGGCTTATAAATGAAGCGTAATGCATGGCATCATGCAATTTGGGATACACTGGATTACTTGGAGGCGTTATTGTAGCTCTTTCAGTCTGAAATGTTGTCACAATATGGAAAATTGAGCTAGCTTAACGTGGGCATTGGATTCGTATCATTCTAAACTCTCAATAGTTATAGACGATTTTGTGCGGACATGTCAAGTGATCGGCCAGTTAAACTGATCATTTGTGCTCCTTGAGTAAATGCTTATAAATGAACCATAATGCATGGCATCACGTAGTTCGGGATACATTGGATTACTTGGAGTCTTTGTCGTAGCTATTTTGGTCTTAAATTTTGTCACAATATCGAAAATTGAGCTAGTTTAACATGGGCGTTGGATAGATTTCAATTTTAACTGTAAATCAAAAGTGACGGACGGTTTTGTGTGGCCATGTCAAGCGATCAGCCAGTTAAAAAGATCATTTTAAGCTGATCATTGGTGCTCCTTGAGAAAAGGCTTAAAAATGAAGCATAATCATGGCATCACACAATTTGGGATACATTGGATTTCTTGGAGGCTTTGTCGTAGCTCTTTCAGTCTAAAATATTGTGACAATATTGAAAATTGAGCTAGCTTAACGTGTGAGTTGGATTCTTGTCATTCTTAACTCTAAATCAAAAGATACACATGATTTAGTTCGTACATGTCCAAGTGATTGGCCAGTTAAAATGATCATTTTAAAGTGATCATTGGTGCTCCTTTAGTAAAGGCTTATAAATGAAGCATAATGCATGGCATCTTACAGTTTGGGATACAGTGGATTACTTGGAGGCTTTATCGTAACTCTTTCAGCCTCAAATATTGTCATGAAATAGAAAATTTAGCTTGTTTATCGCGGGCGTTGGATTCAGTGTCATTTTGAAGTCTAAATCAAAAGTTACAGACGATTGAGTGCAGATATGTCAAGTGCTCGTTCTGTTAAAATGATCATTCAAAAATGATCATTGGTTCTCCTTTAGTAAAGGCTTATAAATGAAACATAATGCATGGCATCGCGCAGATTGGGATACATTGGATTACTTGGAGGCTTTGTCGTAGCTCTTTCAGTCTCAAATGATGTCACAATATAAAACATTGAGCAAGCTTAGCGTGGCCATTGGATTCGTGTCATTCTGAACTCTAAATAATAGTTATAGACGATTTAGTGAGGCCATGTCAAGTTGATCGTCTAGTTAAAATGATAATTCTAAACAGATCATTGGTGCTCATTGAGTAAACGCTTATAAATGAAGCATAATGCATGTCATCACGCAGTTTTGGATACATTGGATTACTTGGAGGCTTTTTAGTAGCTCTTTCAGTATCAAAATTGTCACAACATAAAAAATTTAACTAGATTAACGTTGGCGTTGGACTCATGTCATTTTGAGCTTTAAATGAAAAGTAGAAGACGATTTAGTGCGGACATTGCTAGTTAAAATGATAATTTTAAACTTATCATAGGTGCACCTTGAGTAAAGGCTTATAAATGAAGCCTAATGCATGGCATCATGCAATTTGGGAAACATTGGATTACTTGGAGGCATTATTGTAGCTCTTTCAGTCTGAAATGTTGTCACAATATAGAAAATTTAGCTACCTTAACGTGGGCATTGGATTCGTATCATTCTAAACTCTAACTTAATAGTTACAAACGATTTTGTGCGGACATGTCAAGTGATCGGCCAGTTAAACTGATCATTTTTGCTCCTTGAGTAAATGCTTATAAATGAACCATACTGCATGGCATCACGTAGTTCGGGATACATTGGATTACTTGGAGTCTTTGTCGTAGCTATTTTGGTCTTAAATTTTGTCACAATATAGAAAATTGAGCTAGATTAACATGGGCGTTGGATACATTTCAATTTGAACTCTAAATCAAAAGTTACAGATGGTTTTGTTCGGCCATGTCAAGTGATCAGCTAGTTAAAATGATCATTCTAAACTGATCATTGGTGCTGCTTGAGAAAAGGCTTACAATGAAGCATAATCATGGCATCACGCAATTTGGGATACATTGGATTACTTGGAGGCTTTGTCGTAGCTCTTTCAGTCTCAAATATTGTGACAATATTGAAAATTGAGCTAGCTTAACGTGTGAGTTGGAATCATGTCAGTCTTAACTCTAAATCAAAAGATACGAATGATTTAGCTCGTACATGTCCAAGTGATTGGCCAGTTAAAATGATCATTTTATAGTGATCATTGGTGCTCCTTAAGTAAAGGCTTATAAATGAAGCATAATGCATGGGATCGCGCAGTTTGGGATACAGTGGATTACTTGGAGGCTTTGTCGTAGCTCTTTCACCCTCAAATATTGTCACAAGTCAAAAAATTGACCTAGCTTAACATGGCGTTAGATTCGTGTCATTCTGCACTATAAATAGAAAGTTAAAGACGATTTAGTGCGGACATGTCAAGTTGATCGTCCACGAAAATGATAACTCTAAACTAATCATTGATGCTCCTTGAGTAAAGGCTTATAAATGAGGTATAATGCATGCCATCACGCAGCTTGGGATACATTTAATAACTTGGATGCTTTTTCGTAGCTATTTCAGTATCAAAATTGTCCAAATATGGAAAATTGAGCTAGCTTAACATTGGCGTTGGACTCATGTCATTTTGAGCTTTAAATCAAAAATTGAGGACGATTTACAGCGGACATCTCAAGTTCATCAGCTAGTTAAAATGATCATTTTAAACTGATCATTGGTGCTCCTTGAGTAAAGACTTATAAATGAAGCCTAATGTCTGGCAACACCCAATCCGGGATACATTGAATTACTTGGAGGCATTATCATAGCTCTTTCAATATCAAATATTGTCACAATATAGAAAATTGAGCTAGCTTAAGTGGGAGTTGGATTCGTATCATTCTAAACTCTTAATCAAAAGTGACGGACAATTTCTTGCGGACATGTGAAGTGATCGGCCAGTTAAACTGATCAATTTAAACTGATCATTTGTGCTCCTTTAGTAAAGGCTTACAAATGAAGCGTAATGCATGGCATCACAGAATTTGGGATACATTGGATTACTTGGAGGCTTTTTTGTAGCTATTTCGGTCTTAAATTTTGTCACAATATAGAAAATTGAACTATTTTAACGTGAGCGTTGGGTGCATGTCATTTTGAACTCTAAATAAAGTTACGGACGATTTAGTGTGGACATGTCAAGTGATGGGCCAGTTAAAATGATCATTCTAAAATTATCATTGGTGCTCATTGAGTAAAGGCTTATAAATGAAACGTAATACATGGCATCACGCAATTTGGGATACATTGGATTGCATGGAGGCTTTGTCGTAGCTCTTTCAGTCTCAAATGTTGTCACAATATAGAAAATTGAGCTAGCTTAACGTGGGCGTTGGATTCGTGTCATTGTGAACTCTAAATCAAAAGTTACGTACGATTTAGTGCGGACATGTCAAGTGATAGGCCAGTTAAAATGATCATTCTAAACTGATCATTGGTGCTCCTTGAGTAAAGGCTTATATATGGAGCATAATGCATGGAATCACACAGTTCGGGATATATTTGATTACTTGGAGGCTTTATCGTATCTCTTTCAGTCTCAAATGTTGTCACAATAGAGAAAATTGAGCTAGATTAATGTGGGCGGTTGATTTGTTTCATTCTGATCTCTAAATCAAAGTTACGGACCATTTAGTGCGGACATGTCAAGTGATCGACCAGTTAAACTGATCATTGTAAACTGATGACTGATGCTCCTTGAGTAAAGTGTTATAAATGAAGCATAATGCATGGCATCACACAGTTTGGCATATATTTTATTACTTGGAGGGTTTCTCTTACCTCTTACAGTCTGAAATGTTGTCACAATATTGAAAATTGAGTAGCTTAACGTGGGTGTTGGATTCGAGTCATTCTAAACTCTAAATCAAAAGTTATGGACGATTTAGTGCGGACATGTCTAGTGATCCGCCAAATAAAATGATTGTTCTAAACTGATCATGGGTGCTCCTTGAGTAAAGGCTTATAAATGAAGAATAATGCATGGCATCACGCAGTTTGAGATACATCAGATTACTTGGAGTCTTTGTTGTAAATCTTTCACTCTTAAAATTATCACAATATGGAAAATTGGGCTAGTTTAACGATGGCGTTGGACTCATGCCCTTTGGAGCTCTAAATCAAAAGTTCAAACGATTTAGTGCGGACATCTCAAGTTTATCAGCTAGTTAAAACGATTATTCTAAACTGGTCATTGGTGCTCCTTGAGAAAAGACTTCTAAATGAAGAATAATGTTTGGCATCACCCAATTTGGGATTCATTGGATTATTAGGAGGCTTTATTGTAGCTCTTAGTCTAAATTGTTGTCACAATATTGAAAGTTAACATAGTTTAATATGGGCGTTGGCTTTTTGTCATTTTGAACTCTAAATCAAAAGTTATAGATGATTTAGTGCGGAGATGTCAATGATCCGCCAGTTAAAATGATCACTCTAAACTGATCATTGGTGCTCCTTGAGTAAAGTCTTATAAATGAAACATATTGCATTGCATCGCGCAGTTTGGGGTACATTGGATTACTTGGAGGCTTTGTTGTAGCTTTTTCATTCTCAAATGTTGTCACTAAATAGAAAATTCAGTTAGCTTAACATGGGTGTATGATTCGTGTCCTTCTGAACTCTAAATCAAAAGCTACGGACTATTTCGTGCGGACATGTCAAGTGATTGGCCAGTTAAAATGATCATTCTAAACTGATCATTGTTGTTCCTTGAGTTATAAATGGAGCATAATGTATGGCATCACGCAGTTTGGGATATATTGGATTACTTGGAGGCTTTGTCGTAGCTCTTTCAGTCTCAAATGTTGTCACAATATATAAAATTGATCTAGCTTAACGTGGGCATTGGATTCTTGTCATTCTAAAACTCTAATCAAAAGTTACATACGATTTAGTGCGAACATGTCAAGTTGATACTCCATTGAAATCATCATTCTAAACTGATCATTGGTGCTGCATGAGTAAATCTTTATAAATGAAGCATAATGCATGGTATCACGATGTTTGAGATATATTGGATTACTTGGACGCTTTTTTCGTAGCTCTTTCAGTCTGAAATATTGTCACAACATTGAAAATTTAGCTATCTTAACATGGGCGTTGGATTTTTGTCATTCTGAACTCTAAATCAAAAGTTACAGACGATTTAGTGCGGACATGTCAAGTCATCGGCCGGTTAAAATGATCATTCTAAACTGATCATTGGTGCTCCTTGAGTAAAAGCTTATAAATGGAGCATAATGTATGGGATCACACAGTTTGGGATATATTGGAATACTTGGAGGCTTAGTCGTAGCTCTTTTACTCTCAAATGTTTTTTCACAATATATAAAATTGATCTAGCTTAACGTGGGCATTGGATGCTTGTCATTATAAACTCTAAATCTAAAGTTACAGACGATTTAGTGCGGGCATTTCAAGTTGATCGTCCATTGAAACCATCATTCTAAACTGATCATTGGTGCTCCATGAGTAAAGCTTTATAAATGAAGCATAATGCATGGCATCACGCAGGGATACATTGGATTACTTGGAGGCGTTGTCACTTTCAAACTCAAATATTGAAAATTGAGCTAGCTTAATGTACGCGACGGATCGCGTCATTCTCAACTCTAAATCAAAAGTTGTAGACGATTTATTGCGGACATGTCAAGTTGATCGTCTAGTTAAATCGATCATTCTAAACTGATCATTGGTGCTCGTTAAGTAAATTCTTATAAATGAAGCACAATGCATGGCATCGCGCAGTTTGGGATACATTGAATTACTTGGAGGCCTTGTTGTAGCTCTTTCAGTTTCAAATGTTGTCACAATATTGAAAATTGAGCTAGCTTAACGTGGGCGTGGGATTCGTCTCATTCTGAACTCTGAATCAAAAGTTACATATAATTTAGTGCGGATATCTCAAGTGATCGGCCAGTTAAAATGATCATTCTAAACTGATCATTGTTGCTCCTTGAGTAAAGTCTGATAATTGTAGCATAATGCATGACATCGCACAGTTTGCGATACATTGTATTACTTGGAGGATTTGTCGTAGCTTTTTCAGTCTCAAACATTGTCACAAAATAGAAAAATTGAGATAGGTTAACGTAGGCATTGGATTCAGTGTCATTCTAAACTCCAAATCAAAAGTTACAATGATTTAGTGCGGATATGTCAATTGATCATTCTAAACTGATTATTGTTGCTCCATGAGTAAAGGCTTATAAATGAAGCATAATGCATGGTATCACACAATTAGGGATACATTGGATTACTTGGAGGCTTTCTCATAGCTCTTTTAGTCTCAAATGTTATCATAAAATTGAAAATTGAGCTAGCTTAACGTGCGCATTGGATTCGTGTCATTCTGAATTATTAATCAAAAGTTACACACGATTAGTGCGGACATGTCAAGTGATAAGCAAGTTAAAATTATCATTCTATACTGATCATCCGTGCTCCTTGAATAAAGACTTATAAATGCAGAATAATGCATTACATCGCAAAGTTTGGGATACATTAGATTATTTGGAGGCTTCGTCGTAGGTCTTTCAAAATTAAATATTGTCCCAATATAGAAAATTGAGGTAGCTTAATGTGGCCATTAGATTCGTGTCGTTCTGAGATCTTAATCAAAAGTTATGGACAATTTAGTGCAGACATTTCAAGTGATCGGCCTGTTAAAATGATCATTCTAAACTCATCATTGGTGCTCCTGTAGTAAAGGCCTATAAATGAAGACTAATGCGTGGCATCGCATAGTTTGAGATACATTGTACCACTTGGAGGCTTTGTCATAGCTCATTCAGTTTCAAATGTTGTCACAATATTGAAAATTCAGCTAGCTTAACGTGGGCATTGGATTCACTGTCATTCTGAACTTTAAATCAAAAGTTACGGACAATTTAGTGCGAATATGTCATGTGATCGTCCTGTTACAATGATCATTCTAAACCAATCATTGGTGCTCTTTGAGTAAAGGCTTATAATGAAGCATAATGTATGGTATCACGCAATTTGGGAAACATTGGATTACTTGGAGGGTTAGTCATAGCTCTTTTCAACTCAAATTGTGTCACAATATTGAAAATTGAACTAGCTTAACGTGGGCGTTGGTTTCGTTTCATTCGAAACTCTAAATCGAAAGTTATGGAAGATTTAGTGTGGACATGTTAAGTGATCGACCAATTAAAATTATCATTCTAAACTGTAGGCTTTGTCGTAGCTCTTTTGGTATTAAATGTTGTCACAATATATGAAATTGAGCTAGCTTAACGTGGGCGTTGGATTCGTGTCATTCTGATATCTTAATCAAAAGTTACGGACAATTTAGTGCGGACATGTCAAGTGATCGGCCTGTTAAAATGATCATTCTCAACTCATCATTGGTGCTCCTGTACTAAAGGCTTATAAATGAAGAATAATGCGTGGTATCGCGTAGTTTGGGATACATTGTATTATTTGGAGGATTTGTCGTAGCTCTTTTAGATTCAAGTGGTGTCACAATATTGAAAATTCAGCTAGCTTAACGTGTGCATTGGATTCATTGTCATTCTGAACTTTAAATCAAAAGTTACGGACGATTTAGTGCGAATATATCAAGTGATCGGCTTGTTAATGATAATTCCAAACCTGATCATTTGTGCTCCTTGAGTAAAGGCTTATAAATGAAGCATAATGCTTGTATCACGCAATTTGGGAAACATTGGATTACTTGGAGGCTTAGTTGTAGCTCTTTTAGTCTCAAATGTTGTCACAATATTGAAAATTGAGCTAGCTTAACGTGGGCGTTGAATTCGTGTCATTCTGAACTCTAAATCAAAAGTTATGGAAGATTTAGTGTGGACATATTAAGTGATTGACCAGTTAAATTGATCATTCTAAACTGATCATTGATGCTCCTTGATTAAAGAATTATTAATGAAGGATAATGCATGGCATCGCGAAATTTGGAATGCATTGGATTACTTGGAGGCTTTGTCATAGCTCTTTCAGTCTTAAATGTTGTCACAATATAGAAAATTGAGCTAGCTTAAAGTGGACGTTGGATTCCTGTCATTTCGAGCTTTAAATCAAACGTTATAGATGATTTACTACGGACATCTCAAGTTGATCAGATTTTTAAAATGATCATTCTAAACTGATCATTGGTGCTTCTCTAGTAAAGGCTTATGAATGAAGAATAATGCAAGGCATCGCGCAGTTTGGGATACATTGTATTACTTGGAGGCTTTGGCATTGCTCTTCTAGTCTCAAATGTTGTCCCAATATTGAATATTGATCTAGCTTAACGTGGGTATTCGATTCGTGACATTCTGAACTCTTAATCAAAAGTTACGGACAATTTAGTGCGGTAATGTCAAGTGATCGGCCAGTTAAAATAATCATCCTAAACTGAACGTTGGTGCTCCTTCAGTAAAGGCTTAAAAATGAAGAATAATGCATGGCATCGCAAAGTTTGAGATACATTGTATTACTTGGAGGCTTTGTCGTAGCTTTTTCAGTCTCAAATGTTGTCACAAAATAGAAAATTAAGCTAGCTTAATGTGGGCATTGGATTCAGTATCATTCACAACTCTAAATCAAAAGTTACGGGCGATTTAGTGTGGATATGTCAAGTGATTGGCCAGTTAAAATGATCATTAGAAACTGATCATTGGTGATCCTTGAGTAAAGACTTATAAATCAAGAATAATGTATGGCATCACGCAGTTTGGGATACATTGGATTACTTGGAGGCTTTGTTGTAGCTCTTAACGTGTGCGTTTGATTCGTGACATTCTAAACTCTAAATCAAAAGTTACAGACGATTTAGTGCAGACATGTCAAGCTTACTTTATGAACTCTAAATCAACGTTGATTGTCCATTAAAATCATCATTGTAAACTTATCATTGGTGCTCCATTAGTAAAGGATTATAAATGAAGCATAATGCTTGGCATCACGCATGGATACACTGGATTACTTGGAGGCTTTTTCATAGCTCTTTAAGTCTCAAATGTTTTCAAAATATTGAAAATTGAGCTCGCTTAACGTGCGCTTTGTATTTGTGTCATTCTGAACTCTAAATCAAAAGTTATGGACGATTTAGTGCGGACATGTCAAGTTGATCATCTAGTTAAAATAATCATTCTAAACTAACCATTGGTGTTCCTTGAGTAAAGGCATGACATCGTGTACTTTGGATACATTGGAGGCTTTGTCGTACCACTTTCGGTCTGAAAATTGTCACAATATGGAAAATTGAACTATCTTAACGTGGGTGTTGGATTAATGTCATTTTGAGCTCTAAACAATTGTTTAATATTATTTAGTGCGGACATATGAGGTTGATTGGCCAATTAAAATGATCTTACTAAATTGATCATTGGTGTTCCCTAAGTAAAGGCTTATAAATGAAGCATAATGCATGGCATCACGCAGTTTGGAATACATTGGATTACTTGGAGGCCTTTTCGTAACTCTTTCGGTCTTAAATGTTGTCATAAAATAGAAAATTGAGCTAGTTTAACGTGGGCGTTGGATTCAGTGTCATTCTGAACTCTAAATCAAAAGTTACGGACGATTAAGTGCGGATATGTCAAGTGATCGTCAAGTTCAAATGATCATTCTAAACTGATCACTGGTGTTCCTTGTGTAAAGGCTTATAAATGAAGAATAATGTATGGCATTGTGCAGTTTGGGATTCATTGGATTACTTGGAGACTTTTTCATAGCTCTTTCAGCCTCGAAATTTTCACAATATTGAAAATTGAGCTTGCTTAACGTGGGCATTGGATTCTTGTCATTCTGAACTCTAAATCAAAAGTTACGGACGATTTTGTGCGGACATGTCAAGTTGATCATCAAGTTAAAATAATCATTATTAACTGATCATTGGTGCTCATTGAGTAAAGGCTTATATATGAAGCATTATGCATGGGATCGCGTAGTCTGGGATACATTGGAGGATTTGTCGTACCTCTTTCAGTCTAAAATGTTGTCACAATATGGAAAATTGAGATATCTTAAATTGGGTGTTGGATTAATGTCATTTTGAGCTCTAAAAGATAGTTTAATATGATTTAGTGTAGACATATCAAGTTGATCGGCCTGTTAAAATGATCATACTAAAGTGATCATTGGTGTTCCTTGAGTAAAGGCTTTTAAATGAAGTATATTGAATGGCGTCACGCAATTTGGAATACATTGGATTACTTGGAGGCCTTTTTGTAACTCTTTTAGTCTCAAATGTTGTCACAAAATATAAAATTGAGCTAGTTTAACGTGGGCGTTGGATTTATTGTCATTCTGAAGTCTAAATCAAAAGTTACGGACAATTTAGTGTGGATATGTCAAGTGATCGGCAAGTTAAAGTGATCATTCTAATCTGATCATTGGTGCTCCTTGAGTAAAGGCTTATAAATGAAGAATAATGCATGGCATCGCGCAATTGGGATACATTGGATTACTTGGAGGCTTTGTATATCTTTCAGTCTCAAATTTCATCATAATATATTAAATTGATCTATCTTAGTGGGTGTTGGATTCATGTCATTCTAAACTCTAAATCAAAAGTTACAGACGATTTAGTGCGGACATGTCAAGTTGATCGTCCATTAAAATAATCATTCTAAACTGATCATAGGTGGTCCATGAGAAAAGGCTCATTAAAGAGGCATAATGCATGGCATCATGCACATATACATTGGATTACTTGGGGGCTTTGTCATAGCTCTTTGAGTCTCAAATGTTTTCAAAATATTGAAAAATTGAGATAGCTTAACTTGTGCGATGGATTCGTGTCATTCTGAACTCTAAATCAAAAGTTACAGACGATTTAGTGCGAACATGTCAAGTTGATCTTCCATTAAAATAATCATTCTAAACTGATCATCGGTGGTCCATGAGAAAAGGCTCATAAATGAAGCATAATGCATGGCATCATGCACGGATACATTGGATTACTTGGAGGTTTTGTCATAGCTCTTTGAGTCTTAAATGTTCTCAAAATATTGAAAAATTGAGATAGCTTAATGTGTGTGATGGATTCGTGTCATTTTGAACTATAAATCAAAAGTTACAGACGATTTAGTGCGAACATGTCATGTTGATCCCCTAGTTAAAATAATCATTCTAAATTGATCATTGGCGCTCGTTGAGTAAAAGGCTTCTAAATTAAACATAATGCATGGCATCACGCATATTAGGTTAAATTGGATTACATGAATGCTTTATGGTAGCTCTTTCCATTTTAAATGTTGTAGGAAATTGAGCTTGCTTAACGTGGGAGTGGATTCGTATAATTATGAACACTAAATCCAAAGTTACAGACAATTTAGTGCGGACATGTCAAGTTGATCGGCCAGTTAAAGTGATCATTCTAAACTGATAATTATAAACTGAATATTAGTACTCCTTGAGAAAAGGCTTATAAATGAAGCATAATGCAT
This sequence comes from Pugionium cornutum, assembly GCA_018901935.1. Taxonomy (NCBI): domain Eukaryota; kingdom Viridiplantae; phylum Streptophyta; class Magnoliopsida; order Brassicales; family Brassicaceae; genus Pugionium; species Pugionium cornutum. The sequence continues at coordinate 25,892,259 of CM032162.1, read as the reverse complement.
GGCATCACGCAGTTCAGGATAGATTGGATTACTTGAAGGCTTTGTGGTAGCTGTTTCTGTTTTAAATGTTGTCACAATATAAAAATATTGAGCTACCTTAACATGGGCATTGAATTCGTATACTTCTGAAATCTACATCAAAAGTTACGGAAAATTTAGTGCGTACATGTCAAACTGATCGGCTAGTTAAAATGATCATTCTAAACTGATCATTGTTGCTCCTTGAGTAAAGGCTTATAAATGAAGCATAGTGCACGGCATCCCACAGTTTTGGATAGAGTGGATTATTTGTAAGCTTTGGATTCGTGTCATTCTGAAATCTAATTCAAAAGTTACGGATGATATAGCGCCGACATGTCAAGTTAATCGGCCTGTTAAGGTGATAATTCTAAACTGATCATTGGTGCTCCTTGAGTAAAGGCTTATAAATGAAGCATAATGCATCACGTAGTTTGGGATACATATGATTACTTGGAGGCTTTTTCGGAGCTCTTTCAGTCTCAAATGTTGTCACAATAGAGAAAACTGAGATAGCTTAACGTGGGCATTGGACTAATGTCATTTTGTGCTCTAAATCAAAATATACTTACGATTTAATGCAGACATATCAGGTTGAGCATCTAGTTCAAATGATCATTCTAAACTGATCAATGGTTCTCCTAGAGTAAAGGTTTATAAATGAAGCAGAATGTGTGGCATCTCGCATTAAGATGGGATACAATCCGCAGCATCATCCCCCTTCACTCGTGTACCTGGGCAGGAGTGAGGGGATAGGCTGACCTTTCTCTTGTCATGCACAAAAGTGTATAAATTGGGCCGGCCATCATGTCTTGTCTCCTTTTCGGATTACATGTTGGCTTTGTCGTAGCTATTTTGGTGTTAAATTTTGTCACAATATAGAAAATTTAGCGAGCTTAACGTGGGCATTGGATTAATGTTATTTTGAACTATAAATCAAAAGTTACGGATGATTAAGTGCAGACATGTAAAGGTTATCGGCCCGTTAAAATGATCTTTCTAAACTGATCCTTTATGCTCCTTGAGTAAAGGCTTATAAATGAATGATAATGCATGGCATCCAGAGTTTGGGATACATTGGATTACTTGGATGCTTTGTCATAGTTCTTTCAGTTAAATGTATCTTCCCTTCTTCATTCTTTGGCATCATTGGAAATCCAGAAATGAATTATTTTTTTGTAACAAGAATATTCTGGATGATACTCTCCTTCGGAAATCTACAGAGGATGTTAATGAATGGATTGGTCTAATGGCGATGAACAATGTTCAATCTTCAGCCACAGGTGCTTCGCATACTATTACTTCGCATAATATTCGTTCTTGGAAGACTCCTCCAACCAATTGGGTAAAATGTAATTACAATGCGGCGCATCGGACTGGTAATACTCCCTCAGGGTTAGGCTGGATTATCCGTTACGATCAAGGTTTATTTTTACAAGCTGGCAGAGGGAAGTTTCAGGGTCGTTATACGGTTATTAAAGCTGAATTTACAGCATTACTTTGGGCTATTCAAGTCACATGGTCTTTAGGGTATCGTTTTGTGATTTTTGAAGGAGATAACTCTACACTCAATAATCTCATCAATCACAAAACAAGTAACCTACAACTACAACATTATGTACGGAAGATACTACAATGGACTACTAAATTTGAGGGGATCAAGTTTGTTTATCAACCTCGATCAAGCAATCACGCCGCAGATTTATTAGCTTCTACTTCAATTCATGCTAATGTTGACTGGAATTTATTTCAATATTGTCCTCTATTTTTATTAGCGGTTGTAAACCATGATATTAACAATTAATAAATCATTTCGTTGGCAAAAAAAGTTACTGACGATTTAGTGTGTACATGTCAAGTGATCGGCAAGTTAATATGAATCATTCTAAACTGATCATTGTTGCTCCTTGAGTAAAAGCTTATTAGTGAAGAATAATGCATGGCATCATGTAGTTGGGATACATCGGATTACTTGGAGGCTTTGTAATAGCTCTTTCAACCTCAAAACTATCACAATATGGAAAATTGAGCTAGCTTAACGTTGGTGTTGGACTCATGTCAAGTTGAGCTCTAAATCAAAAGTTGGAGACGATCTAGTGCGGACATCTCAAGTTGATCAGCTAGTTAAAGTTATCATTATAAACTGATCATTGGTGGTTGTTGAGTAAAGGCTAAAAAATGTAGCATAATCATGGCATCATGCAATTTGGGGGTACATTGGATTAGTTGGAGGCTTTCTCGTAGCTCTTTCATTCTCAACTATTGTGAAAATATTGAAAATTGAGCTAGCTTAACGTGGGAGTTGGATTTGTGTCATTCATAACTCTAAATCAGAAGTTACAGATGATTTAGTTCGGAAATTTCCTAGTGATTGGCCAGTTGAAATTATCATTCTAAACTGATCATTGGTGCTCCTTAAGTAAAGGCTTATAAATGAACCATAATGCATGGCATCCCACAGTTTGGGATACAGTGGATTACTTGGAGGCTTTGTCGTAGCTTTCTCAGCCTCAAATATTGTCACAAAATAGAAATTTAGCTAGCTTATCGTGGACGCTGTATTCAGTGTCATTTTGAAGTCTAAATCAAAAGTTACGGACGATTGAATGTGGATATATCCAGTGATCGGCCAGTTAAGATGATCATTATAAACTGATCATTGGTGCTCCTTTAGTAAACGCTTATAATTGAAGCATAATGCATGGCATCGCACAGTTTGAGATATATTGGATTACTTGGAGGCTTTGTCGTAGCTCTCTCAGTCTCAAATGTGTTCACAATATAGAATGAGCTAGTTTAACGTGGCCGTTGGATTCGTGTCATTCTGAACTCAAAATAAAAAGTTACAAATGATTTTGTGAGGACATGATCAGTTGATTGTACAAACTGATCATTTGTGCTCGTTGAGTAAAGGCTTATAAATGAAGCATAATGCATGGCATCAAATAGTTTGGGATACATTGGATTACTTGGAGTCTTTATTGTAGCTCTTTCAGTCTCAAATATTGTCACAATATAGAAAATTGAGCTAGCTTAACGTGGGCATTGGATTCGTATCATTCTGAACTCTAACTCAATAGTTACAGACGATTTTCTGCGGACATGTCAAGTGATCGGCCAGTTAAACTGATCATTTGTGCTCGTTGAGTAAAGGCTTATAAATGAAGCATAATGCATGGCATCAAATAGTTTGGGATACATTGGATTACTTGGAGTCTTTGTCGTAGCTATTTCAGTTTTAAATTTTGTCACAATATAGAAAATTGAGCTTGTTTAACATGGGCATTGGATACATTTCAATTTGAACTCTAAATCAAAAGTTACAGACGGTTTTGTGTGGCCATGTCAAGTGATCAGCCAGTTAAAACAATCATTTTAAACTGATCATTGGTGCTCCTAGAGAAAAGGCTTAAAAATGAAGCATAATCAGGGCATCACACAATTTGGGATACATTGGATTTCTTGGAGGCTTTGTCGTAGCTCTTTCAGTCTAAAATATTGTGACAATATTGAAAATTGAGCTAGCTTAACGTGTGAGTTGGATTCTTGTCATTCTTAACTCTAAATCAAAAGATACAAATGATTTAGTTCGTACATGTCCAAGTGATTGGCCAGTTAAAATGATCATTTTAAAGTGATCATTGGTGCTCCTTTAGTAAAGGCTTATAAATGAAGCATAATGCATGGCATCGCGCAGTTTGGGATACAGTGGATTACTTGGAGGCTTTGTCGTAGCTCTTTCAGCCTCAAATTTTGTCATGAAATAGAAAATTTGGCTTGTTTATCGTGGGCGTTGGATTGAGTGTCATTTTGAAGTCTAAATCAAAAGTTACGGACGATTGAGTGCAGATATGTCAAGTGATCGTTCTGTTAAAATGATCATTCTAAACTGATCATTGGTTCTCCATTAGTAAAGGCTTATAAATGAAAAATAATGCGTGGCATCGTGTAGATTGGGATACATTGGATTACTTGGAGGCTTTGTCGTAGCTCTTTCAATCTCAAATGATGTCACAATATAAAAAATTGAGCAAGCTTAGCATGGGCATTGGATTCGTGTCATTCTGAACTCTAAATAAATAGTTACAGACGATTTAGTGAGGCCATGTCAAGTTGATCGTCTAATTAAAATGATAATTCTAAACAGATGATTGGTGCTCATTGAGTAAACGCTTATAAATGAAGCATAATGCATGTCATCACGCAGTTTTGGATACATGGGATTACTTGTAGGCTTTGTAGTAGCTCTTTCAGTATCAAAATTGTCACAATATAAAAAATTTAACTAGATTAACGTTGGCGTTGGACTCAAGTCATTTTGAGCTTTAAATGAAAAGTAGAAGACGATTTAGTGCGGACATTGCTAGTTAAAATGATAATTTTAAACTTATCATAGGTGCACCTTGAGTAAAGGCTTATAAATGAAGCCTAGTGCATGGCATCATGCAATTTGGGATACATTGGATTACTTGAGGGCTTTATTGTAGCTCTTTCAGTCTGAAATGTTGTCACAATATAGAAAATTGAGCTAGATTAACGTTGGCGTTGAACTCATGTCATTTTGAGATTTAAATCAAAAGTAGAAGATGATTTAGTGCGGACATTGCTAGTTAAATGATCATTTTAAACTGATCATTGGTGCACCTTGAGTAAAGGCTTATAAATGAATCCAAATGCATGGCATCACGCAATTTGGTATACATTGGATTACTTGGAGGATTTATTGTAGCTCTTTCAGCGTCAAATATTGTTACAATGTAGAAAATTGAGCTAGCTTAACGTGGGCATTGGATTCGTATCATTCTGAACTCTAACTCAATAGTTAGAGACGATTTTGTGCGGATATGTCAAGTGATCGGCCAGTTAAACTGATCATTTGTGCTCGTTGAGTAAAGGCTTATAAATGAAGCATAATGCATGGCATCAAATAGTTTGGGATACATTGGATTACTTGGAGTCTTTGTCGTAGCTATTTTGGTTTTTACTTTTGTCACAATATAGAAAATTGAGCTTGTTTAACATGGGCGTTGGATACATTTCAATTTGAACTCTAAATCAAAAGTTACAGACGGTTTTGTGTGGCCATGTCAAGTGATCAGCAAGTTAAAACAATCATTTTAAACTGATCATTGGTGCTCCTTGAGAAAAATCTTAAAAATGAAGCATAATCATCGCATCACACAATTTGGGATACATTGGATTACATGGAGGTTTTGTCGTAGCTCTTTCAGTCTAAACTTTTGTGACAATATTGAAAATTGAGCTAGCTTAACATGTGAGTTGGATTCTTGTCATTCTTAACTCTAAATCAGAAGATACAAATGATTTAGTTCGTACATGTCCAAGTGATTGGCCAATTAAAATGATCATTTTAAAGTTATCATTGGTGCTCCTTTAGTAAAGGCTTATAAATGAAGCATAATGCATGGCATCGCGCAGTTTGGGATACAGTGGATTACTTGGAGGCTTTGTCGTAGCTCTTTCAGCCTCAAATTTTGTCATGAAATAGAAAATTTAGCTTGTTTATCGTGGGCGTTGGATTCAGTGTCATTTTGAAGTCTAAATCAAAAGTTACGGACAACTGAGTGCATATATGTTAAGTGATCGTTCTGTTAAAATGATCATTCTAAACTGATCATTGGTTCTCCTTTAGTAAAGGCTTATAAATGAAACATAATGCATGGCATCGCGCAGATTGGGATACATTGGATTACTTGGAGGCTTTGTCGTAGCTCTTTCAGTCTCAAATGATGTCACAATATAAAAAATTGAGCAAGCTTAGCATGGCTATTGGATTCGTGTCATTCTGAACTCTAAATAAATAGTTACAGACGATTTAGTGAGGCCATGTCAAGTTGATCGTCTAGTTAAAATGATAATTCTAAACAGATCATTCGTGCTCATTGAGTAAACGCTTATAAATGAAGCATAATGCATGTCATCACGCAGTTTTGGATACATTGGATTACTTGGAGGCTTTGTAGTAGCTCTTTCAGTATCAAAATTGTCACAATATAAAAAATTTATCTAGATTAACGTTGGCGTTGGACTCATGTCATTTTGAGCTTTAAATGAAAAGTAGAAGACGATTTAGTGCGGACATTGCTAGTTAAAATGATAATTTCACACTTATCATAGGTGCACCTTGAGTAAAGGCTTATAAATGAAGCCTAATGTATGGCATCATGCAATTTGGGATACATTGGATTACTTGAAGGCTTTATTGTAGCTCTTTCAGTCTGAAATGTTGTCACAATATAGAAAATTGAGCTAGATTAACGTTGGCGTTGCACTCATGTCATTTTGAGCTTTAAATCAAAAGTAGAAGACGATTTAGTGCGGACATTGCTAGTTTAAATGATCATTTTAAACTGATCATTGGTGCACCTTGAGTAAAGGCTTATAAATGAAGCCAAATGAATGGCATCACGCAATTGGGTATACATTGGATTACTTGGAGGATTGATTGTAGCTCTTTCAGTCTCAAATATTGTCACAATATAGAAAATTGAGCTAGCTTAACGTGGGCATTGGATTCGTATCATTCTGAACTCTAACTCAATAGTTACAGACGATTTTGTGCGGACATGTCAAGTGATCGGCCAGTTAAACTGATCATTTGTGCTCGTTGAGTAAAGGCTTATAAATGAAGCATAATGCATGGCATCAAATAGTATGGGATACGTTGGATTACTTGGAGTCTTTGTCGTAGCTATTTCGGTTTTAAATTTTGTCACAATATAGAAAATTGAGCTTGTTTAACATCGACGTTGGATACATTTCAATTTGAACTCTAATTCAAAAGTTACAGACGGTTTTGTGCGGCCATGTCAAGTGATCAGCCAGTTAAAACGATCGTTTTAAACTGATCATTGGTGCTCTTTGAGAAAAGGCTTAAAAATGAAGCATAATCATGGCATCACACAATTTGGGATACATTGGATTTCTTGGAGGCTTTGTCGTAGCTCTTTCAGTCTAAAATATTGTGACAATATTGAAAATTGAGCTAGCTTAACGTGTGAGTTTGATTCTTTTCATTCTTAACTCTAAATCAAAAGATACAAATGATTTAGTTCGTACATGTCCAAATGATTGGCCAGTTAAAATGATCATTTTAAAGTGATCATTGGTGCTCCTTTAGTAAAGGCTTATAAATGAAGCATAATGCATGGCATCACGCAGTTTGGGATACACTGGATTACTTGGAGGCTTTGTCGTAGCTCTTTCAGCCTCAAATATTGTCATGAAATAGAAAATTTAGCTTGTTTATTGTGGGCGTTGGATTCAGTGTCATTTTGAAGTCTAAATCAAAAGTTACAGACGATTGAGTGCAGATATGTCAAGTGATCGTTCTGTTAAAATGATCATTCAAAACTGATCATTGGTTCTCCTTTAGTAAAGGCTTATAAATGAAACATAATGCATGGCATCGCGCAGATTGGGATACATTGGATTACTTGGAGGCTTTGTCGTAGCTCTTTCAGTCTCAAATGATGTCACAATAAAAAACATTGAGCAAGCTTAGCGTGGCCATTGGATTCGTGTCATTCTAAACTCTAAATAATAGTTAGAGACGATTTAGTGAGGCCATGTCAAGTTGATCGTCTAGTGAAAATGATAATTCTAAACAGATCATTGGTGCTCATTGAGTAAACGCTTATAAATGAAGCATAATCCATGTCATCACGCAGTATTGGATGCATTGGATTACTTGGAGGCTTTTAAGTAGCTCTTTCAGTATCAAAATTGTCACAATATAAAAAATTTAACTAGATTAACGTTGGCGTTGGACTCATGTCATTTTGAGCTTTAAATCAAAAGTAGAAGACGATTTAGTGCGGACATGGCTAGTTAAAATGATAATTTTAAACTTATCATAGGTGCACCTTGGGTAAAGGCTTATAAATGAAGCCTAATGCATGACATCATGCAATTTGGGATTACTTGGAGGCGTTATTGTAGCTCTTTCAGTCTGAAATGTTGTCACAATATAGAAAATTGAGCTAGCTTAACGTGGGCATTGGATTCATATCATTCTAAACTCTAACTCAATAGTTACAGACGATTTTGTGCGGACATGTCAAGTGATCGGCCAGTTAAACTGATCATTTGTGCTCCTTGAGTAAATGCTTTTAAATGAACCATAATGCATGGTATCACGTAGTTCGGGATACATTGGATTGCTTGGAATATTTTTCGTAGTTATAAATGAGGTATAATGCATGCCATCACGCAGTTTGGGATACATTTAATAACTTGGAGGATTTTTCGTAGCTATTTCAGTATCAAAATTGTCCAAATATGGAGAATTTAGCTAGCTTAACATTGGCGTTGGACTCATGTCATTTTGAGCTTTAAATCAAAAGTTGAGGACGATTTCCAGCGGACATCTCAAGTTCATCAGCTAGTTAAAATGATCATTTTAAATTGATCATTGGTGCTCCTTGAGTAAAGACTTATAAATGAAGCCTAATGTCTGGCAACAGGCAATCCGGGATACATTGAATTACTTGGAGGCATTATCATAGCTCTTTCAATCTCAAATATTGTCACAATATAGAAAATTGAGCTAGCTTAAGTGGGAGTTGGATTCGTACCATTCTGAACTCTTAATCAAAAGTGACGGAAGATTTTGTGCGGACATGTGAAGTGATCGGCCAGTTAAACTGATCAATTTAAACCAATCATTTGTGCTCCTTTAGTAAAGGCTTACAAATGAAGCGTAATGCATGGCATCACAGAATTTGGGATACATTGGATTACTTGGAGGCTTTTTTGTAGCTATTTCGGTCTTAAATTTTGTCACAATATAGAAAATTGAACTAGTTTAACGTGAGCATTGGGTGCATGTCATTTTGAACTCTAAATAAAGTTACGGACGATTTAGTGTGGACATGTCAAGTGATGGGCCAGTTAAAATGATCATTTTAAAATTATCATTGGTGCTCATTGAGTAAAGGCTTATAAATGAAACATAATACATGTCATCACGCAATTTGGGATACATTGGATTACATGGAGGCTTGGTCGTAGCTCTTTCAGTCTCAAATGTTGTCACAATATAGAAATTTGAGCTAGCTTAACGTGGGCGTTGGATTCGTGTCATTGTGAACTCTAAATCAAAAGTTACGTACGATTTAGTGCGGACATGTCAAGTGATCGGCCAGTTAAAATGATCATTCTAAACTGATAATTGTTGCTCCTTGAGTAAAGGCTTATAAATGAAGCATAATGCATGACATCACGCAATTTGGGATATATTGGATTACTTGGGGGCTTTGTTGTACCTCTTTTAGTCTGAAATGTTGTCACAATATTTAAAATTGAGCTAGCTTAACGTGGGCGTTGGATTCGTGTCATTCTGAATTTAAATCAAAAGTGATGGACATTAGTGCAGACATATCAAGTGATCCGCCAGTCAAAATGATCATTCTAAACTGATCATTGTTGCTCCTTGAGTAATGGCTTATAAATGAAGCATAATGCATGACATCAGACAGTTTGGGATATATTGGATTACTTGGAGGCTTTGTCGTAGCTCTTTCAGTCTCAAATGTTGTCACAATATAGAAAATTGAGCTAGATAAACGTGGGTGTTTGATACATGTCATTTTGAACTCTAATCAAAATTTACATACGATTTAGTACGGACATGTCAAGTAATCGGCTAGTTAAAATGATCATTCTTAACTGATCATTGCTGCTCCTTGAGTAATGGCTTATAAATGAAGCATAATGAATGGCATCACGCAGTATTGGATATATTGGATTACATGGAGTCTTTTTAGTAACTCTTTCAGTCTGAAATATTGTCACAATATTGAAAATTGAGCTAGCTTAACGTGGGCATTGGATTCGTGTCATTCTGAACTCTGAATCAAAAGTTACACACGACTTAGTGCGGACATGTCAAGTGATGGGCAAGTTAAAAATATCATTCTAAACTGATCATTAATGTTGCTCCATGAGTAAAGGCTTATAAATGAAGCATAATGAATGGCATCACACAATTAAAATGATCATTCTAAACTGATCATTATTGCTGCTCATTGAGTAAGGGGTTATAAATGAAGCATAATGAATGGCATCACGCAGTTTGGGATATATTGGATTACTTGGAAACTTTTTCGTAGCTCTTTGAGTCTGAAAGTTGTTAGAATATTGAAAATTTAGCAAGCTTCACATGGGTGTTGTATTTGTGTCATTATGAACTCTAAATCAAAAGTTATGGACGATTTAGTGCGGATATGTCAAATGATCGGCCAGTTAAAATGATCATTCTAAACTGATCATTGGTGCTGCTTAAGTAAAGGCTTATAAATGAAGCATAGTGCATGGCATCACACAGTTTTGGATAGAGTGGATTATTTGTAGGCTTTGATGTTGCTCTGTTAGTCTCAAATATTGTCAAAGTATGGAAAATTGAGCTAGCTTCACGTGGGCGTTGGATTCGTGTCATTCTGAAATCTAAATCAAAAGTTACGGACGATATAGTGCTTACATGTCAAGTTGATCGGCCAGTTAAGATGATACTTCTAAACTGATCATTGGTGCTCCTTGAGTAAAGGCTTATAAATGAAGCATAATGCATGGCATCACACAGTTTTGGATAGAGTGGATTATTTGTAGGCTTAGTTGTTGCTCTTTTAGTCTAAAATATTGTCAAAGTATGGAAACTAGAGCTAGCTTAACGTGGGCATTGGATTCGTGTCATTCGGAAATCTAAATCAAAAGTTACGGACGATATAGTGCTGACATGTCAAGTTAATCGGCCAGTTAAGATGATAATTCTAAACTGATGATTAATGCTCTCTGAGTAATGGCTTATAAATGAAGCATAATGCATGGCATCACGTCGTTTGGGATACATTGGATTACTTGGAGGCTTTTTCGTAGCTCTTTATGTCTCAAATGTTGTCACAATATTGAAAACTGAGCTAGATTAACACGGGTGTTGGATTCGTGTCATTTTGAGCTCTAAATCAAATGGTAAAGATGATTTAGTGTGGGCATGTCAAGTTGATCAGCTCATTAAAATGTTCATTCTAAACTGATCATTGGTGCTCATTGAGCAAAGGTTTACAAATGTAGCATAATGCATGGCATCACGCAGTTTGGGATAGATTGGATTACTTTGAGGCTTTGTTATAGCTATTTCTGTTATATATTTTGTCACAATATTGAATATTGAGCTAGATTACTTTGAGGCTTTGTTATAGATTTGATTTGTGTCATTCTGAACTCTAATTAAAAAAGTTACGGACGATTTAGTGGACTTGTCAAGTTGATCGGCCAGTTAAGATGATAATTCTAAACTGATCATTGGTGCTTCTTGAGTAGAGGCTTAAAATGAAGAACAATGAATGGCATCACACAGTTTGGGATATATTGGATTACTTAGAGTCTGTGTCGTAGCTCTTTCATTCTCAAATGTTGTCACAATATTGTAAACTTAGCTAGATTAACATGGGCATTGGATTCATGTCATTTTGAGATCTAAATCAAATGTTCATGACGACTTAGTGCGGACATGTCAAGTTGATTAGCAAAAGTTTACAAATGAAGCATATTGCATGGCATCACACAGTTTGGGATAGATTGGAGTACTTTGAGGCTTTGGCGTAGCTCCTTTAGTCTCCAGTGTTACCACAATATGGAAAATTGAGCTATACGTGGGCTTTGGATTCGTGTCATTCGGAACTTTAAATCAAAAGTTACGGACGATTTAGTGCAGATATGTCAGGTTGATCAGCCAGTTAAAGTGATCATTCTAAAGTGATAATTCTAAAACTTAGTTCTCCTTGAGTAAAGGTTTATAAATGAAGCATAATGCATGACATCACGCAGTTTAGTTAGATTGGATTGCTTGAGGGCATTATGGCCACTCTTTCCGTTTTATATTGTGTCACTATAAAGAAAATTGAGCCACTTAATGTGGGCATTCGATTTGTATAATTTTGAACCCTACATCAAAAGTTACGGACGATTTTTACAAGTTAAGTGGATCGGCCAGCTAAATGATCATTCAAAACTGATCATTGTTGATCGTTTAGTAAAGGCTTATAAATGAGGTACAATGCACGGCATCCTGTAGTTTGGGATTGAATGGATGACTTGGAGGCTTTGTCGTAGCTCTTTTTTGTCTCAAATGTTGTCACAATATGGAAAATTGATGTAGCTTAACGTAGGAATTTGATTCATGTAATTTTGAACTCTAAATGAAAAGTTCAAGACAATTTAGTGCGGGAATTTCAAGTTCATCAGCTAGTTAAAATGATCATTGTAAACGGATCATTTGTTCTCCTTGAGTAAAGGCTTATAATTGAAGTATAATGCATGGCATCATGCAGTTTGGGTTAGATTCGATTACTTGGATTCTTTGTCATAGCAATTTCGGTCTTAAATTTTGTAGAAATATAGAAAATTGATCTAGCTTAACGTGGGCATTGGATTCGTGTCATTCTGAACTCTAAATAAAAAGTTACGGATGATTTAGTGCGGACATCTTAAGATTATTGGCTAGTTAAATTGATCAGTCTAAATTGGTTATTGATGTTCATTGAGCAAAGGTTTACAAATGAAGCATAATGCATGGCATCACGCTGTTTGGGAAAGAATGGATTACTTGGAGGCTTTGTCGTTTGGTTTTAAATGTTGTGATAATATAGAATATTGATCTATCTTAACGTGGGTTTTGTATTCGTGTCATTCCAAAATCTAAATCAAAAGTTACGGACAATATAATGCTGACATGTCAAGTTGATAGGCTAGTTAAGATGATAATAACTTGGATTGACGTTGTTTGGGATACATTGGATTACATGGAGGCATTGTCGTAGCTCTTTCAGTCTCAAATATTGTCACAATATTGAAAATTGAGCTAGATTAACACTGGTGTTGGATTCATGTCGTTTTGAGCTCTAAATCAAATGTTAAAGACAATTTTTTGCAGACATGTCGGATTGATCAGCTCGTTAAAATACTCATTCTAAACTGATCATTCAAGCTCATTGAGCAAAGGTTTACAAATGAAGCATAATGCATGCAACACGCAGTTTGTGATAGATTGGATTAGCAGGAGGCTTTGTGATAGCTATTTTGGTCTTAAATTCTAAACAAATCATTGGTGACCCTTGAGTAAAGGCTTATAAATGAAGCATAATGCATGGCATCATGCAATTTGGGATAGATTGGATTACTTAGAGGCTTAGTCGTAGCTATTTTGGTCTTAAATTTTGTCCCAGTTTTGAAAATTGGTCTAGCTTAACGAGGGCATTGGATTCGTGTGATTCGGAACTCTAAATCAAAAGTTAAGGACGATTTAGTGCGTATATGTCAAGCTGATCGGCCAGTTAAACTGTTAATCTAAACTAATCATTGGTGATCCTTGAGTAAAGGCTTATAAATGAAGCATAATGCATGGCATCACGCAGTTTGGGATATATTGGCTTACTTGGAGGCTTAGTCGTAGCTTTTGTGTTCTTAAATTTTGCACCAATATAGAAAATTGAGCTAGCTTAACGAGAGCCTTGGATTCTTGTCATTTTGAACTTCAATTCAAAATTTATGGACAATGTCGTGCAGACATCTCAAGTTTATCGGCTAGATAAATTGATCATTGATGCTCATTGAGCAACGGTTTACAAACGAATCATAATGCATGGCATTACCCAGTTTAAGAAAGAACTGAGTACTTGAAAGCTATTTTTGTATTAAATTTTGTCACAAAATAGAAATTTGAGGTAGCTTAACTTTGGTGTTGGATTCGTGGCACTCTAAACTCTAAATCAAATGTGATGGATGATTTAGTGCGGAAATGACAAGTTTATCGGCTAGTTAAATTGATCATTCTAAAATGATCATTGGTGCTCATTGTGCAAAATTTTACAAATGAAGCATAATGCATGGCACCACGCAGATTGTGATTGATTGGATTAATAGGAGGCCTTTTCATAGAAATTTCTATCTTAACTTTTGTCCCAACATTGAAAATTGAGTTGGCTTACCATCGGCGTTGGATTCATGACATTCGGAACTCTAAATCAAACGTTACACATGATTTAGTGGAGACATGTCAAGTTAATCGGTTAGTTAAAGTCATCATTTTAAACTGATAATTCTAAAATAATCATTAGTGCTCCAACAGAAAAGGCTTATTAGTGAAGCATAATGCATGGCATCACACAGATTAGGTTAGATTGGATTACTCTAAGGCTTTATGGTAGCTCAATCTGTTTTAAATGGTATCACGATATAGAAAATTGAGCTAGCTTAACGTGGGCGTTGGATTCGTGTCATTCTGAACTCTAAATCAAGAGTTACAGACGATTTAGTGCAGACATGTCAAGTTGATCGTCCATTAAAATAATCCTTCTAAACTGATCATTGGTGGTCCATGAGAAAAGGCTCATAAATGAAGCATAATGCATGGATTCATGCACGGATACATTGGATTACTTGGAGGCTTTGTCATAGCTCTTGAGTCTCAAATGTTTTCACAATATTGAAAAATTGAGATAGCTTAACGTGTGCGATGGATTCGTGTCATTTTGAACTCTAAATCAAAAGTTACAGACGATTTAGTGTGAACATGTCATGTTGATCGCCTAGTTAAAAGAATCATTCTAAATTGATGATTGGCGCTCGTTGAGTAAAGGCTTATAAATGAAACATAATGCATGGCATCACGTATATTAGGTTAAATTGGATTACTTGAAGGCTTTTTGATAGCTCGTTCCATTTTAAATGTTGTAGGAAATGATGTCACGGTGTCAGAAATTGAGCTTGCTTAACATGGGAGTGGATTCGTGTAATTATGAACTCTAAATCCAAAGTTACGGAAAATTTAGTGCGGACATGTCAAGTTGATCAGCCAGTTAAAGTGATCATATCTAAACTGATAATTATAAACTGAATATTA
>CM032162.1:25710636-25876821 GCA_018901935.1 Pugionium cornutum | reverse complement strand
AAGTTTAAAGGCTCACGAATCTAAAATTTAAAAGAAAAAATACAAAATTCTATATACAATTTTATCTAAAATAATTAAAGTAGTGTCACACAAATAAGGACATTTATTTCGTTTTTAACTCTTTTTATTCTTGTTTCATCATGTAAGGTTACATGTTTTATTAATTGTTCCATAAAAATATTTTCTAGTACTTTTGAAATATTAATTTTAGTTTTTAAAACATTTATAGGTGCATCAAATATTATAAGCAAAACCGTTTACGAAAAGAGAACTCCTTCTTACGTTCCAGCAAAGAATCTGATGGCTGAATTTCATAAATCCGATCATCTTCTAGCAAATGACCATAATGAACTCAGTCCTGCGGACAACATCATTGGTTATTGTCATGAATGTGCATATTATTGTATGAGACAGGGAAGATGGATGGCTGAATGTCGAACTTGGAAATGTTATTGTGGGAAAATCATAACAAAATAATTAAATTTTATTTTGACTTTCAATTTATTTATCTATTATATACGATTTATATTTTGAAATAATGCGATTATACCTGATGTATCATTCGATGAAAGATTATTATAAAATTATTGAATATATATGTGTAAACTTATCTAACCAACACAATTATTTATTGATTAATTTTATTTTTTAAAATTACACGTTGACATATCTTCATTTTGATTTGTGTTATACCCAAAACTAAAGTAAAATGATGTATATAATTAAACGGATTGGTTTAAAAGTTAAGAATATGTCTAATTGTGCTAGATGTTTTATTGATTAAATTTTTTCAATCAGATCTATGAATAGTAAAAATGAAGAACAAAAGTGCAAAAATGTAACCACTTTTTATTATTAGAGGATTCTTTGTTCCGAAAATTCTTGGATCCATTTTTAACACGCAAATTTGGCAATAGTTCAGTTTTTATGTTTTGAGATTTTTAAATGAATTAATCCTTTAAAAAATAATCCAAATTTCTTATCAAAATCAACAAAAATACACTTTAATGGATTTTAAAGTATTATTTGGATCAAACACATTATTTTTCAACTCTTTCATCTTAAGAGAGATTTTATATAGAAATTTTTTTTACTTCAAAATTAGTTGTTTTCAAAAGTGAGTAGTCAAAATTGAAAGGATGTACGAGTGGATTTGAATTTTTTTCTTCCCTTATTACAAATAATAAATGTACGCTTCTTTAAATACTATATCTCTAATTTTCTACCTTTTGCATATTTTTTTATTTCACTTTACAATTAATCTTGTTAGTAATTGATATTGTACCCTCGTATAATATTTTAGGATGATGTAGCTATGAAAACTTAGAATTATCAAGGAAACAATAGATTTTGACAATCATCAATTTAGGTGCGCTTCAAACTTGAATTATTCATGCAGAATTGGTAAAAATCAAATGAATAACAATGATTTGTCATTGATAATATATATTAATTTGATTTTCTCACATTAAAGTTTATTAGTTTTGACTACTATATACTATTTTTGTGTATATTCAAAAAAAATATAAAGTTCACAATTTATTTGAAGATATGTCATTGTGTTTAGCTAATGCATTTTTCTATTCTAAATGTTTCTTTAGCAGCCATCCGGAAAGCATTGAGAAATTAGTTGTACTAATATTTGATCAATTATATAATTCTCTTTTGATAAAATTATTTATTTTTTATTAATAATGAAACTTGACTTTGGTTTTCATTTTACCTCATAAAACCTATTATAAGAGAAACGAATGACTAAAATATTTTTAATGGGATGATGAATCTAGCAAATATGATATGTGTGACGATGTTTACTATTCACGACATACAATAACCCGGATAACTAAACCAGGATTTGGAACAGAGGAGCAAGTTAGAAGGATTTTCAGGTGATACAGATGATGAACAAGAGGGCATTGGGGTTTATGAAAAAGCATGATGTTGATTATAAAGAGATATAGTATACAAGATTAAGATTTCGTCCACTTTGCAATGATGTTTAGACAAAGGAACTCTCATGGAATCAATACAATATGATATTTTTTACACAATGCAAAACAATTTCATATACTCGGATATACATTAGGAAATAAACATCAATATCAAAGTATGTTTATGAAATTTCTAATACAACTTCAATACACTTTAAATTTACTAAAGTAGATTTGACAATGCTTTATTTCAAAATTTGATGATATATGATCAATATTTCCGTTATTAAAGTAAAGTTTATGATTTTACTTTTTCTTATATTAAGTATGATTCATCATATTTTCTAACTTATATATAAAAATACCATATTTTCAATATCAATATATATATATATATTAACAACATTTTTAAAAATTTAAAATCAGAATTAATGGGTCATATAGTTTTAATAACTCAAACCGTTATCTTCTACCTAATTTGATAACATATTTTTTTAAAAATTCTTAAATCGAAAAGCATTAATTAAAATGTTAGTTTTCTTTTATTTATATCAAAATAAGTTTTCAAAATACTAACTCTTTTGTAACACACATATAAATATGACAAGATTAAGTTTAAAGGCTCACGAATCTAAAATTAAAAAGAAAAAATACAAAATTCTATATACAATTTTATCTAAAATAATTAAAGTAGTGTCACACAAATGAGGACATTTATTTCGTTTTTAACTCTTTTTATTCTTGTTTCATCATGTAAGGTTACATGTTTTATTAATTGTTCCATAAAAATATTTTCTAGTACTTTTGAAATATTAATTTTAGTTTTTAAAACATTTATAGGTGCATCAAATATTATAAGCAAAACCGTTTACGAAAAGAGAACTCCTTCTTACGTTCCACAAAGAATCTGATGGCTGAATTTCATAAATCCGATCATCTTCTAGCAAATGACCATAATGAACTCAGTCCTGCGGACAACATCATTGGTTATTGTCATGAATGTGCATATTATTGTATGAGACAGGGAAGATGGATGGCTGAATGTCGAACTTGGAAATGTTATTGTGGGAAAATCATAACAAAATAATTAAATTTTATTTTGACTTTCAATTTATTTATCTATTATATACGATTTATATTTCAAAATAATGCGATTATACCTGATGTATCATTCGATGAAAGATTATTATAAAATTATTGAATATATATGTGTAAACTTATCTAACCAACACAATTATTTATTGATTAATTTTATTTTTTAAAATTACACGTTGACATATCTTCATTTTGATTTGTGTTATACCCAAAACTAAAGTAAAATGATGTATATAATTAAACGGATTGGTTTAAAAGTTAAGAATATGTCTAATTGTGCTAGATGTTTTATTGATTAAATTTTTTCAATCAGATCTATGAATAGTAAAAATGAAGAACAAAAGTGCAAAAATGTAACCACTTTTTATTATTAGAGGATTCTTTGTTCCGAAAATTCTTGGATCCATTTTTAACACGCAAATTTGGCAATAGTTCAGTTTTTATGTTTTGAGATTTTTAAATGAATTAATCCTTTAAAAATAATCCAAATTTCTTATCAAAATCAACAAAAATACACTTTAATGGATTTTAAAGTATTATTTGGATCAAACACATTATTTTTTCAACTCTTTCATCTTAAGAGAGATTTTATATAGAAATTTTTTTTACTTCAAAATTAGTTGTTTTCAAAAGTGAGTAGTCAAAATTGAAAGGATGTATATAATTAGTTGTTTTATCTAAAATAATTAAAGTAGTGTCACACAAATGAGGACATTTATTTCGTTTTTAACTCTTTTTATTCTTGTTTCATCATGTAAGGTTACATGTTTTATTAATTGTTCCATAAAAATATTTTCTAGTACTTTTGAAATATTAATTTTACTTTTTTAAAACATTTATAGGTGCATCAAATATTATAAACATTTATTTTGGTGTTATATCTTATCACAATATAGAAAATTGAGCTAGATTAACGTGAACGTTGGATTCGTGTTATTCTGAACTCTTAATCAAAAGGTACAGAGGATTTAGTGCGGACATGTTAAGTTTATTGGTTAGTTAAATTTATCATTCTAAACTGATCATTGGTGCTCATTGAGGAAAGGTTTACAAATGAATCATAATGCATAGCATCACACAGTTTTGAATAGATTGGATTACTTGGAGGCATTGTCGTATCTATTTCAGTATTAAATTTTTTTACAATATAAAAAATGAGGTAGATTAACATGGGCATTGGGTTCGTGTCATTATGAACTCAAAATCAAAAGTTAAAGACGATTTAGTTTGGAAATTTCAATTTTTTGGACAGTTAAATTGACCATTTAAAACTCATCATTCTAAACTGATCATTAGTGCTCCTTGAGTAAAGGCTTAATAATGAACCATAATGCATGACATCACGCAGTTTATGATAGAGTCATTATTTGAAGCCTTTTTGGTAGTTCTTTCTTTCTCAAATGTTTTCACAATAAAGAAAATTGAGCGAGCATAACGTGGCTGTTGGTTTTGTGTCATTCTGAATTCTGAATCAAAAGTTAAAGACGATTTAGTGCGGACAAGTCAAGTTTATCAGTTACTTAACATGATCATTCTAAACTGATCATTGGTGCTCCTTCAGAAAATGCTTATAAATACAGCATACTGCATGGCATCACACAGTTTATGATAGATTGGATTAATTGAAGGCTTTGTCATAGTTCTTTCAATCTCAAATGTTCTCACAATATAGAATATTGAGCTAGCTGAATGTGGGCGTTGAATTCATGTCATTTTGAACTCTAAATCAAAAGTTACAGACGTTTAGTGCGGACATGTCAAGTTGATTGGCCAGTTAAAATGATCATTCTAAACTAATCATTGGTGCTCATTGAGCGAATGTTTTCAAATGAAGCATAATGCATGGCATTATGCAATTTGGGATACATTGGCTTACTTGGAGGCTTTGTCGTACCTCGTTCAGTCTTAAATGTTATCACAATATTAAAAATTGAGCTTGATTAATGTGGACGTTAGATTCATGTTATTTTGAGCTCTAAATCAAATGTTAAAGACAATTTAGTGCGGACATATCAAGTTGATCGGCCAGTTAAAGTAACCATTCTAAACTGGTCATTAGTGCTCCTTTAGTAGAGGCTTAAAATATTGCATAATGCATGGCATCGCACAGATTGGAATATATTGGACTACTTGGTGGCTTTGTCGTAGCTATTAAGATCTTATATTTTGTCAAAATATAAAAAATTGAGCTAGCTTAACGTGGGCGTTGGATTCATGTCATTCTGAACTCTAAATCAAAAGTTATGGACAATTTAGTGCAGAGATGTCAAGTTTATGGGCTATTTAAATTGGTCATTCTAAACTGATCACTGGTGCTCATTGAGCAAAGGTTTACAATTGAAGCATAATGTTTGGCATCACGCAATTCAAGATAGATTTGATTACTTAGAAGATTTGTCATAGCTAATTCGGTCTTAATTTTTATCACAATATAGAATATTGAGCTAGCTTAACGTGGGCGTTATATTCGTGTCATTCTGAACTCTTAAACAAAAGTTAAGGAAAATTTAGTGTGGACATTTCAAGTTGATCAGCAAGTTAAGGTGATCATTCTAAACTAATCATTCTGAACTGATCAGTGGTACGCATTGAGCAAAGGTTTACAAATGAAGCATAATGCATGGCATCACACAGTTTTGAAAGATTGGATTACTTGGAGGATTTTTCATAGCTATTTTGATCTTAAATTTTGTCACAATATAAAATATATAGCAACCTTAACTTGGGCGTTGGATACCTGTAATTTCTAAATCAAAAGTTATAGACGATTTAGTACGGACATGTTAAGTTGATCGGCCAGCTAAAGTGATCATTCTAAATTGATCATTAGTGCTCCTTGAGTAAAGGCTTATAAATGAAGCATAATGCATGGCATCTTTTAATTTAGGATAGATTGGATTACTTGGACGCTTTTAGGTAGCTCTTTCACTCTCAAATGTTTTCACAATGTAGAAAATTGAGCTAGCCAAACATGGGCGTTGGATTCGTGTCATTCTCAACTCTAAATAAAAAGTTGTGGACGACTTAGTGCGTACATGTCAAGTTGATTGCCTAATAAAAATGATCATTCTAAACTGATAAGTGGTGATCTTTGAGTAAAGGCTTATAAATGAAGCATAATGCATTGCATCACGCAGTTTTGGATATATTGAACAAATGAGGTCTTAAATTTTGTCACAATATAGAAAATTGAGCTACGTTAACGTGGGCGTTAGATTCATGTCATTTTCAAATCTAAATCAAAAGTTATGGACGATTTAGTGCGGATATATCAGGTTTATTGACTAGTTAAATTGATCATTCGAAACTGATCATTTGTGCTCATTGAGCAAAGTTTTACAAATGAAGCATAATGCATTGCATCACGCAATTTCGGATAGATTGGATTACTTAGAGGCTTTTTCGTAGCTATTTTGGTCTTTAGTTTTATTACAACATAGAATATTGAGCTAGATTAACATGGGCGTTGGATTCTTGTCATTCTGAACTCTAAATCAACAGTTACGGACAATTTAGTGCGGTCATGTCAAGTTGATCGGCCAGTAAAAGTGATGATATTAAACTGATCAATCTAAACTGATCATTAGTGTTACTTGAGTAAAAGCTTATAAATGAAGGATAATGCATGACATCATGCAGTTTAGGATAGATTGAATTAATTGAAGGCTTTGTGGTTTCAGTCTATAATGTTGTCACAATAAAGAAAATTGAGCTAGCTTAACGTGGGCATTGGATTCGTGTCATTCTAAACTCTAAATTAAATTTACGGACGATTTACGGTGTACATGTCAAGTTGATCGGCAAGTTAAACTGATAATTGGTGCTGCTTGATTAAAGGCCTATAAAAGAACCATAATGCATGGCATCACACAGTTTTGGATACATTGGATTACTTGGACGCTTTGTCGTATCTATTTTGGTCTTAAATTTTGTCATAATATAGAAACTTGAGCTAGCTTATTGTATGCGCTGGATTCATGTCATTATGAACTATAAATCAAAAGTTACGGACGATTTAGTGTGGAAATGTCAAGTTTATCGGCTAGTTAAATTGATCATTCTAAACTGTTCATTGGTACTCATTGAGTGAAGGTTTACAAATGAAACATAATGCATGGTATCACGCAGTTTGGAATAGGTTTGATGTGATCGTGTTAGGATCAAGTCCCTGAATGTCTCCAAAAGGTTATGCAAATGATAGTAAACCGAATGTGGATGCGAAAGTGAAGAAGATGGTGAATCCATGAGCTTAAAGATGGTTGGTCTCGAGAACTTGTGTGGAATGAGTTATATTTCTAATGATGGTGGAAGATCCTTAGACTATTAGCTTCTTCTGTGTGAAAGATGTAGACCAGACACGTTGGATAACATGTAGAATGAACTGAAACAGCCGAGGGATATGAACAGCCCTTAGACTTTTGGTTTTTGAGAGAAATGGGATGATGATCCAAATTCCTTAATCAAAGTGGTGATCAAATGAGATTAAGAAGAAGTTTTTTTATATTAAAATGTTTGATTTTTTTTGTTTGGTGATTTGAAGAGGGGATACAAGAAAGTACTTATATGATCCAAGGGGTTCATAGGATCTTTACTGAGGACTAAGAAGTAAATAACATCTTGACTGTTCCATCCTCTTTATTTGCGTGAATATTAGGGTAGAATGGGCCTTGGTTCATCAAGAGGTTGTGGTAAAGTATCTTGGGCTTGCCTCATTAAAAACCTCTCTTAGAAAACCAAATGGGCAAAACTAAGAGGAGAAGAAAAGAGTACAATCCAAGATACCTCTCTTGATGAGGTTTAGGTGGCTTGAATCACAACCATGGTGGTTGGATTAGCACACACTAAACTGGCATGAATGGTGTTGAGAAGGTGTTGTAGTGTTGTTTTGAGTTTGGCTTGCTTGGATCGAGTTATGGGACCATTGGATCTACCTTGGAGAAGATGCTATCCACTTTTAGCATCTTAAAAGTGGATACCATCATTTAAAATGGTATCCAATTTTAGCATCTTAAAAGTGAGATGATGAATTGCATGGTTCTATCATCTTCTCTAAGAGAGATCTTAAAAGTGTTTGGGCTTAGGCTCGGCTTGAGTTTTGTTCTTTTTCAAAGCTATTTGATCTAGTTGAACCTCCTTTGGGGATAAGGGTAATAGGATGTTCTTTTAACCCTTAATTTCAAATCAATGCCTATTACTAAATGCATCATGTATCACTCTCCTATCCGATTGCCAAGGTCTCCCAAGTAAGATATGACTAGCTTCCATGGGTAAGATGTCATACAATACCTCGTCTTCATACTTTCCTATGGACTAGGGAACTAAGACCTGGTTATCTACTTCTAACACTCCCTCATCATTAAGCCATTGTAACTTATAGGGTTTAGACCTCTTAATAACCTCAAGCCCTAGCTTTTCTACCATAGTCTCACTCGCAACATTTGTACAACTACCCCCATCAATCACTAAGCTACAAACTTTATCCTTAAGTGACAGCAAGTGTGAAATAGGTTCTCTCTTTTCTCATTCTTTTCTGCCTTAGTTTGTACATTTAAGGTTCTCCTAGTGACTAAGAGTTTACCTACGTGTGGTATGGCTACATTCTCCTCTGAAGACTCAGCATCCGATTGGTCCTTTAGAAGACACAGAGCAAGCTGATAATCTAAGGATTTTCCACCATCCTTCAGAAGTATCACTCATTCCACACAAGTTCTCGAGACCATACATCTTCAAGCTCACGGATTCACCATCTTCTTCACTTCCAGATCCACATTTGGTTTACAGTCATTTGTACAACCTCTTGCAACAGATATGCGACCAATTTGCGACTATAGAGCAGTAGTCGCAGATTGATCGCAATATTGGGACTAATAACCGTAGTAACTAATCAGTCGCCATACGCAACCAATTTGCGACTGTGTTTGTCAGTCGCTAATCAGTCGCTAAGTTGCGACTGATTAGCGACTGCATGTGGAAGAATGACATGTTGCTCGCATATTGGTCGCAAAATATGCAACCGATTTTCAACCATGGTTGGAGTGGCTCTTCAGTCACAAATTGGTGGCAAAGACACAACATATAAACATGTGTGAGGTAGGTATACCGACATTTAAGCGACTACACTGTTGTGGTCGCAAACTAGTGGCAAAGTAGTGGCAAAATCTTTTATATATATATATACTCCCATGTCCCATTCTCTCATTTGTAGAATCAAAAGGAAAAAAAACTTTGAACATGTGGGGGAATTATAATAATTCGAGAGATTGTATGTTCAAAAGGATTGATAATCAAACAAGAAATATATCGGCGGAATTTGCACAAGGCATGGAGCAGTTCATGAATTTTGCAAGTAGTTAACCAATAGCTCAAAGTAACGGAGGTAAGCTTTTATGTCCTTGTATCAATTGCAAAAACGATAAAATTTTTCCGGGACGCAAAATATGGAATCATCTATATATTCGAGGATTTATGCAAAATTATTATATTTGGTATAAACATGGAGAAGAACTGAATGTTTAGTTAGGGACGAGTAGTCGGGGTGATGTCCAAAGAAATTACGGAGGTACATGTGAAGAAACAGTAGGGACATCTGGTAATAGATATGTTGAAATGGTGATGGATGCATTTCGCTAGACTACGACTAATGAGTACTATAATCAGAACGAGGAAGATAATGTAGAAGAACCAAATTTAGAAGCACAAAAATTTGACAACATGTTAGAAGCTGCGAAAAATCAATTGTATGATGGTTGTCATGAAGGGCATTCACAGTTATCTTTAGCTCCTTGTTTCATGAACATTAAGTCTGATTTTAATCTATCAGAAAAATGAATGGATTCTTGGGCGGAGCTATTTACGGAATATTTGCCCGAGGAGAATCAGGCAACGGGTTCATACTATGTAACCGAAAAACTGATGAAAAATTTAGGGCTTCCATTTTATACAATTTACGTGTGTGTTCACAATTGTATGATCTTTTGGAAATAAGATGAGAAATGGGAAAAATGCAAATTTTGCGATTCCCCCCGATATAAGCCAAGCGAGGGCAGGACGAGAATAACTTTTAGTCGTATGTGGTATTTACCTATAGGCGATAGACTTAAGAAAATGTATGAAAGTGAGAAAACCGCAGAGGCAATGAGGTCACACGCCGAGCATGAAGCAGAAGACGAAGAAATGAGTAATCCATCTTATGCAGTGAAGTGGAACAATTTTCAATATCTACATCCAAGATTTGCTGCTGAATCTCAAAACGTTTATATTGGCTTATGTACTGATGGGTTCAATCCATTTGGGATGTCTCGAAATCATTCATTATGGCTGGTGATTATCACTTCATATGTATATGAAGAAAGAGTACTTGTTTCTAACAATTCTTAATTCGGGGTCAAATCATCCGTACGCTAGTTTGGATATATACCTCCGACCTTTGATTGATGAGCTGAAAGAATTGTGATGTATGGGAGTTGAGGATTACTTTGAAGTTTTTTCGTAGCTCTTTCAGTCTCAAATGTTCTCACAATATGGAAAATTTAGCTTACTTAAGGTCGGCATTGTATTCATGTAATTTTGAGCTCTAAATCAAAAGTTAAAATCGATTCAGTGCGGACAAGTCAAAATGATCAGCTAGTTAAATGATCATTTTAAATTGATCATTGGTTCTCCTTGAGTAAAGGCTTATAAATGAAGCATAATGCATGGCATCACGCAGTTTGGGATACATTGGATTACTTGGAAGCATTTTCTTAGCTCTTTCAGTCTCAAATGTTGTCATATTAAAAACAATTGACCTAGCTTAACGTGGGCGTTGGACTCGTGTCATTCTGAATTCTAAATCAAAGGTTATGGACGATTTGGTGCGGACATGTCAAGTTGATCAGCAAGTTAAAATGATCATTCTAAACTAATCATTGGTATTCCTTGAGTAAAGGCTTATAAATGAAGAATAATGCATGGAATCATGCAGTTTGGGATACATTGGATTACTTTAATCATGCAGTTTGGGATACATTGGATTACTTTAAAGCTTTGTTGTAGCTCTTTCAGTCTCAAATGTTTTCACAATGTGGAAAATTGACCTAACTTAAGGTGGACATTGGATTCATGTCATTTTGAGCTATACATCAAAAGTTACAAAAGATTTAGTGCGTACAAGTCAAGGTGGTCAGCTAGATAAAATGATCATTCTAAACTGATCATTGGTGCTCCTTGAGCAAAAGCTTATAAATGAAGGGTAATGCATGGCATCACGCAGTTTGGGATACATTGGATTACTTGGAGGCCTTGTCTAGCTCTTTCAGTCTCAAATGTTGTCAAAATTTAGAAAACTGACTTAGCTTAACGTGGGAGTTGGATTCGTGTCATTTTGAACTCTAAATCAAAAGTTATGGACGATTTAGTGCGGACATGTCAAGCTGATCAATTAGTTAAAATGATCATTCTTAACTGATCATTGTTGCTCCTTGAGTAAAGGATTATAAATCAAGCATAATATATGGCATCACGCAGTTTGAGATAGATTAGATAAGTTAGAGGCTTTGTCGTAGCTCTTTAAGTTTCAAATGTTGGCACAATATAGAAAATTGAGCTGGCTTAAAATGGGCGTTGGATTCGTATCATTCTGAACTCTAAATCAAAAGTTACAGAGGATTTAGTGTGGACATGTCCAGTTGATCATCAAGTTAAAATGATCATTCTAAACCGATCATTGGTGCTCATTGAGTAAAGGGTTATAAATGAAGCATAATGCATGGCATGACGTAGTTTGGGATAGATTAGCTTACTTTGAAGCTTTGTCGTAGCTCTACAAACTAAAAGGTTTAGCAAAGCGATTTAGTGCGGACAAGTCTAGTTGATAACTAGTTAAAATGATTATTGTAAATTGATCATTGGTGCTCATTGAGTAAAGGCTTATAAATGAAGCATAATACATGGCATCACGTATTTCGGGATACATTGCATTAATTGGAGGCTTTGTTTTTACTCTTTCTGTCTCATATCCTGTCACAATATAGAAAATTCAGCTACCTTAATGTGGGTGTTGGATTCGTGTCATTTTAAACTCTAAATCAAAAGTTACGGACGAATTAGTGCGACATGTCAAGTTGATTAGCCTGTTAAAATGATCATTCTAAATTGTTCATTGGTGGTCCTTGAGTAAAGGTTTATAAATGAAGATTAATGCATGGCATCACATAATTTCGGATGGAATTCATTACTTGAATGCTTTGTCATAGCTATTTCGGTATTAAATTTTTTCACAATATAGAAAATTAAGCTAGCTTAACGTGAGCGTTAGATTCATGTCATTCAGAACTCTAAATCAAAAGTTACAGGCGATTTAGTGCGGACATGTAAAGTGATCGACCAGTTGAAATGATCATTTTAAACTGATTATTGGTGCTCTTTGAATAAAGGTTTATAAATGAAGAATAATGCATGACATCACGCAGGTTGGGATACATTGGATTACTTGGAGGCTTTATAGTAGGTATTTTAGTTCAAAATGTTGTCACAATATGGAAAATTGAGCTAGCTTAATATGGAGGTTGGACTGATGTCATTTTTAGCTCAAAATCAAAAGTTAAAGATGATTTAGTGCGGTCATGTCAAGTTGATCAGATAGTTAAAATGATCATGCTAAACTGATCATTGGTGTTCCTTGAGTAAGGGCTTATAAATGAAACATAATGCATGACATCACGTAGTTTAGGATATATTGGATTACTTGGACGCCTTGGATTTAGTGCGGACAAGTCAAGTTGATCAAGTAGATAGGATAGATCATTTCGTAGCTGTTTTAGTTTCAAATGTTGACACAATATAAAAAAATTGAACTAGCTTAACGTGGGCGTTGGATTTGTCATTCTGAAATAATTAATCAAAAGTTACAGACGATTTAGTGTGCACATAACAAGTTGATCGGCGAGTTAAAATGAACATTCCAAACTGATCAGTGGTGCTACTTGAGTAAATTCTTATAAATGAAGCATAACGCATGGTATCACGCAGTTTGAGATACTTTGGATTACTTGTAGACATTGTCGTAGCTGTTTCAGTCTCAAATATTGTCACTATACTGGAAATGGAGCTTTCTTAATGTGGGCATTGGATTCGTGTCATTATGAACTATAAATCAAAAGTTACGGGGCAATTTTGTGTGGACATGTCAAGTTAAAATCATCATTCTAAACAAATCATTGGTACTCCTTGAGTGATGGCTTATAAATGAAGCATAATGCATGGCATCAAGAAATTTTCGATACATTGGATTACTTCTAGGCTCTAAGTAGCTCTTTCAATCTCAAATGTTGTCAGAATTTTGAAAATCGAGCAAGCTTAATGTGGGCGTTGGATTATTGTCATTCTGATCTCTAATTCAAACATTACGGACGAATTTGTGCCCACATGTAAAGTTGATCGGCCAGTTAAAATGAGCATTATAAACTGATCATTGGTGCTCCTTGAGTAAATGCTTATAAATGAAGCATAATGCATGGCATCACGCAGTTTGGGATACATTGGATTACTTGAAGGCTTTGTAGTAGCTCTTTTAGTCTCAAATGTTGTCACAATATAGAAAATTTGCTAGCCTCAATTTGCTATCTTAATGTGGGTGTTGGATTCATGTCATTCTAAACTCTTAATGAAGAGTTTTGGACGATTTAATGTGCACATGTTAGGTTGATCGGCCATTTAAAATGATCATTATAAACCAAGGATTGGTGCTACCTTAGTAAAGTTAATAAATGAAGAATACTGCATGACATCACGCAGCTTGAGATACATTGGATTACTTGATGGCTTTTTTGTAGCTCTTTAGTCTCAAATGTTGTCGCAATATGGAAAATTGAGCTAGCATAACGTGGGTGTTGGACTCATGTCATTTTGTTCTCTAAACCAAAAGTTAAAGATGATTTAGTGTGGACATGTGAGGTTAATCAGCTAGTTAAAATAATCATTCTAAATTGATCATTGATGCTCCTTAAGTAAAGGCTTATAAATGAAGCATAATGCATGGAGCAACATAGTTTGCGATACATTGGATAACTTGGAGGCTTTTTTGTAGATGTTTTAGTTTCAAATGTTGTCACAATATGGAAAAATGAGCTAACTTAACGTGGGCATTGGATTCATGTCACTTTGAGCTCTAAATAAGAAGTTAAAGCCGATTTAGTGCAGACATGTCAACTTGATCGACCAGTTAAAATGATCATTCTAAACTGATTCTTGGCTTATAAATGAATCATAATGCATGACATCAGGCAGTTTGGGATAGATTGGATTACATGGATGCTTGGTCGTAGCTATTTCGGTGTTAACTTTTTTTTCATTACACAAAGTTCAACTAGCTTAACATGGGCGTTGGATTCATGCCATTCAGAACTCTAAAGCAAAAGTTACGAAGGATTTAGTGTGGAAAAGTCAAGTTGATCAACTAATTAAAATGACCATTCTAAAGTGATCATTGGTGCTCCTTGAGTAAAGGCTTATAAATGAAGCATAATGTATGGCATCACGTATTGCGGGATACATTGGATTAATTGGAGGCTTTGTTGTTGCTATTTCTATCTCATATATTGTCACAATATAGAAAATTCAGCTACCATAACGTGGGCGTTTGATTCGTGTCATTTTCAACTCTAAATCAAAAGTTATGGACGACTTAGTACGACATGTCAAGTTGATTAGCCTGTTAAAATGATCATTCTGAATTGATCATTGGTGGTCCTTGAGTAAAGGTTTATAAATGAAGATTAATGCATGGCATCACATAATTTCGGATAGATTTGATTACTTGAACGCTTTTTCGTAGCTAGTTTGGTCTTAAATGTTGTCACAATATAGAAAATTAAGCTAGCTTAACGTGAACGTTGGATTCGTGTCATTCAGAAATCTAAATCAAAAGTTCTGGATGATTTAGTGTGGACATGATAAGTGATCGACCAGTTAAAATGATCATTTTAAACTGATTATTGGTGCTCCTTGAATAAATGAAGAATAATGCATGACGTCACGAAGGTTGGGATATATTGGATTACTTGGAGGCTTTATAGTAGCTATTTTAGTCCAAAATGTTGTCACAATATGGAAAATTGCGCTAGCTTAATGTGGATGTTGGACTGATGTCATTTTTAGCTCAAAATCAAAAGTTAAAGATGATTTAGTGCGGTCATGTCCAGTTGATCAGCTAGTTAAAATGATCATGCTAAAGTGATCATTAGTGTTCCTTGAATAATGGCATATAAATGAAACATCATGCATGGCATCACATAGTTTAGGATAGATTGGATTACTTGGAGGCGTTGGATTTAGTGCGGACAAGTCATGTTGATCAACTAGATAGGATAGATCATTTAGTAGCTGTTTTAGTTTCAAATGTTGACACAATATAAAAAAATTGAGGTAGCTTAACATGGGTGTTGGATTTGTCATTCTGAACTCGTAATTAAAAGTTACAGACGATTTAGTGCGGACGTAACAAGTTGATCGGCGAGTTAAAATGATCATTCCAAACTGATCAGTGGTGCTACTTGAGTAAAGTCTTATAAATGAAGCATAACGCATGGCATCATGCAGTTTGGGATAATTTGGATTACTTGTAGAAATTTTCATAGCTGTTTCAGTTTCAAATATTGTCACTATCATGAAAATGGAGTTTGCTTAATGTGGGCATTGGACTCGTGTCATTCTTAACTCTAAATCGAAACTTACGGGGCGATTTAGTGTGGACATGTCAAGTTAAAATCATCATTCTAAAAAAATCATTGGTGCTCCTTGAGTAAAGGCTTGTCAATATATCATAATGCATGGCATCAAGCAATTTTTGATACAGTCGATTATTTCTGGGCTCTGTTGTAGCTCTTTCAATCTCAAATGTTGTCAGATTTTTGAAAATCTAGCTAGCTTAATGTGGGCGTTAGATTCGTGTCATTCTGATCTTTAATTCAAACGTGACGGACGATTTCGTGCCCACATGTAAAGTTGATCGGCCAGTTAAAATGAGCATTATAAACTGATCATTGGTGCTCCTTGAGTAAATGCTTATAAATGAAGCATAATGCATGACATCACGCAGTTTGGGATACATTGGATTACTTGAAGGCTTTGTAGTAGCTCTTTTAGTCTCAAATGTTGTCACAATATAGAAAATTTGCTAGCCTAATTTTGCTACCTTAACGTGGGCGTTTGATTCATGTCATTCTAAACTCTTAATCAAAAGTTTCGGATGATTTAGTGTGGACTTGTTAGGTTGATCGGCCATTTAAAATGATCATTATAAACCAAGGATTGGTGCTCCCTTAGTAAGGTGATAAATGAAGCATAATGCATGACATCAAGCAGTTTGGGATACATTGGATTACTTGATGGCTTTTTGTAGCTCTTTCAGTCTCAAATGAAGCATAATGCATGGAGCACACAGTTTGCGATCCATTGGATAACTTGGAAGCTTTTTCGTAGCTGTTTTAGTTTCAAATGTTGTCACAATATTGAAAAATGAGGTAACTTAACGTGGGCATTGGATTCATGTCACTTTGAGCTCTAAATAAGAAGTCAAAGCTGATTTAGTGCGGACATGTCAACTTGATTGACCAGTTAAAATGATTATTGGCTTATAAATTATGACATCAGGCAGTTTGGGATAGATTAGATTACATGGAGGCTTTGTGGTATCTATTTTGGTGTTAACCTTTTCACATTACAGAAAGGCGTTCGATTCGTGCCATTCTGAACTCTAAATCCAAAGTTATGAAGGATTTAGTGTGGAAAAGTCAAGTTGATCAACTAATTAAAATGATCATTTTAAAGTGATCATGGGTTCTCCTTGAGTAAAGGCTTATAAATGAAGCATAATGCATGGCATCACGCAGGTTGGGATACATTGAATTACTTGGAGGCTTTGTAGTAGCTATTTCAGTCCCAAATGTTGTCACAATTTGGAAAAATGAGCTACCTTAACGTGGGCATTAGATTCATGTCATTTTGAGCTCTAAATCAAAAGTGAAATCCGATTTAGTGCATACATGACAAGTTGATCGGCCAGTTAAAATGATCATTCTAAATTGATTATTTGTGTTCCTTGAGTAAAAGCTTATAAAGGAAGCATAAGGCATGGCATTAGGCAGCTTGAAATAGATTGGATTACATGGAGGCTTCGTCGTAGCTATTTTTATGTTAAATTTTTTCACATTAAACAAAATTGAGCTAGCTTAACATGTGCATTGGATTCGTGCCATTTTGAACTCTAAATCAAAAGTTACGAATGATTTGGTGTGGAAAAGTCAAGTTGATCAGATAATTAAAATGATCATTCTAAACTTATCATTGGTGTTCCTTGAGTAAATGCTAATAAATGAAGCATAATGCATGGCATCACGCAGTTTGGGATACATTGGATTACATGAAGGCTTTGTATTAGCTATTTCAGTCTCAAATGTTGACACAATATAGAAAATTGATGTAGCTTAACATTGGTGTTGTACTCATGTCATTCTGAGCTTTAAATCAAAAGTTAAAGAAGATTTAGTACGAACATGTGAAGTTGATGAGATAGTTAAAATGATCATTGATGTTCCTTGAGTAAAGACTTATAAATGAAGCATAATGCATGGCATCACGCACTTTGGGATACATTGGATAACTTGGAGTCTTTGTCCTGGCTATTTTAGTCTTAAATGTTGTCACAATATGGAAAATTGAGCTAGATTAACGTGAACATTGGATTCATATCATTTTGAGCTCTAAACCAAAAGTAAAAGACGATTTGGTGCGGACATGTCAAGTTTATCGGCTTGTTGAAAGGATCATTTTATACTGATCATTGGTGCTCCTTGAGTAAAGGCTTTTAAACGAACCATAATGCATGGCTTTGTGTGATCTTCTACCTAATTTGATAACATATTTTTAAACAAATTTCTTAAATCGAAAAACATTAATTAAAATGTGAGTTTTCTTTTATTTGTATCAAAATAAGTTATCGAAATACTAACTTTTTTGTAACACACATATAAATATGACAAGATTAAGTTTAAAGGCTCGCGAATCTAAAAATTTAAAAGAAAAAAATACAAAATTCTAAATACAATTTTATCTAAAATAATTAAAGTATTGTCACACAAATGAGGACATTTATTTCATTTTTTATTCTTGTTTCATCATGTAAGGTTACATGTTTTATTAGTTATTCCATAAAATTATTTTCTAGTACTTTTCAAATATTAATTTTAGTTTTTTAAAACATTTATAGGTCCATCAAATATTATACGTAAAACCGTTTCCAAAAAGAGAAATCCTTTCTTACATTCCAGCAAAGAGTCCGGTGGCTGAATTTCATTGATCCGATCATCTTCTAGCAAATGACCATAATGAACTCAGTCCTGCGGACAACATGATTGGTTATTGTCATGAATATGCATATTATTGTATGAGACAAAGAAGATGGATGGCTGAATGTCAAACTTGGAAATGTTATTGTGGGAAAATCATAACAAAATAATTAAATTTTATTTTGACTTTCAATTTATTTATCTATTATATATGATTTATATTTCGAAATAATGCAATTATACATGATGCATCATTCGATGAAAGATTGTTATAAAATTATTGAATATATATATGTGTAGACTTATCTAACCAACACAATTATTTATTGATGAATTTTATTTTTTTTAAATTACACGTTAACATATCTTTATTTTGATTTGTGTTATACCCAAAACTAAAGTAAAATGAAGTATATAATTAAACGGATTGGTTTAAAAGTTAAGAATATGTCTAATTGTGCTAGACGTTTTATTGATCAAATTTTTTCAATCAGATCTAT
This sequence comes from Pugionium cornutum, assembly GCA_018901935.1. Taxonomy (NCBI): domain Eukaryota; kingdom Viridiplantae; phylum Streptophyta; class Magnoliopsida; order Brassicales; family Brassicaceae; genus Pugionium; species Pugionium cornutum. The sequence continues at coordinate 25,857,972 of CM032162.1, read as the reverse complement.
GAATAGTAAAAATGAAGGACAAAAGTGCAAAAACGTAACCACTTTGGATTAGTAGAGGATTCTTTGTTCCGAAGATTCTTGGATCCATTTTCAACACACAAATTTGGAAATCTTTTAGTTTTTATGTTTTGAGATTTTTAAATGAATTAACCCTTTAAAAAATAATCCAAATTTCTTATCAAAAGCAACAAAAATACACTTTAATGGATTTTAAAGTATTATTGGATCAAACACATTATTTTTTCAACTCTTTCATCTTAAGAGATATTTAATATAGAATTTTTTTCGTTAAAATTAGTTATTTTCAAAAGTGAGTAGTCAAAATTGATAGGATATACGAGTGGATTTGAATTTTAACATATCTTCATAATGCATGGATTTGAATTTTAACTCTTTTAGTAAAGGCTTATAAATGAAGCATAATGCATGGAATCACGCAGTTTAGGATACATTGTTTTATTTGGAGGGCTTTTTCATAGCAATTTCAGTCTCAAATGCTGTCACAATATTGAAAAATTGAGGTAGATTAACCTGGCCGTTAGATTCGTGTCACTTTGAGCACTAAATCAAATGTTGAAGACGATTTAGTGCAGACATGTCAAGTTCATCAGCTAAATAAAATCATTCTAAACTGATCATTGGTGCTCATTGAGCAAAGGTTCACAGATGAAGCATAATTCATGGGATCACGCAGTTTGGGATAGATTGGATTACTTAGACATTTTGTCGTAACTATTTCGGTCTTAAATTTTTTCACAATATAGAATATTGAGCTAGCTTAACGTGCCATTAGATTTTTCTCATTCTGAACTGTAAATCAAAAGTTACAGAGGATTTGGTGTGAACATACCAAGTTGATCGCCCTATTAAAATGATCATTATAAACTGATCATTGGTGCTCCTTGAGTAAATGCTTATAAATGAAACATAATGCATGGCATCACGCAGTTTGAGATACAATGGATTATTTGAAGGCTTTGTCGTAGCTCTTTCAGTCTCAAATTTTGTCACAATATTGAAAATTGAGGTAGATTAACGGGGCCATTGGATTCATGTAATTTTGAGCTCTAAATCAAATGTTAAAGATGATTTAGTTCATACATGTCAAGTTGATCAGCTAGTTAAAATGATAATTCAAAACTGATCATTGGTTTTCATTGGGCAAAGCCTTATAAATTAATAATAATGCATGGCATCAAGCAGTTTGGGATACATTGGATTACTTGGAGGCTTTGTCGTAGCTATTTCGGTCTTCAATTTTGTCACAATATAGAAAATTGAGGTAGATTAACGTGGGCGTTGGGTTCATGTCATTCTGAACTCTAAATCAAATGTTATGCACGATTTAATGCGGACATGTAAACTTGATCAGCTAGTTAAAATGATAATTCTAATCTAATAATTGGTGCTCATTAACCAACGGTTTGCAAATGAAGCATAATTCATGGGATCACACAATTTGGGATAGATTGGATTACTAGGAGGCTTTTTCGTAGCTTAACGTGGGTGTTGGATTCATGTCATTCTGAATTCTAAATCAAAAGTTACGGAAGATTTAGTCCGGACATGTAAACTTGATCGGCAAGTTAAAATGTTCATTCTAATGTTAACTTTGGCGCTTCTTGACTAAAGGCTTATAAATTAAGCATAATGCATGGCATCACGCAGTTTTGGATACATTGTATTACTTGGAGGTTTTGTCGTAGCTCTTTGAGGCTCAAATGTTGTCACAATATTGAAAATTGAGCTACATTATCGTGGTCATTGAATTTATGACACTTTGAACTCCGAATCAAATGCTACGGACGATTTAGTACGGATATGTCAAGTTGATCAGCTAGTTTAAATGATCATTCTAAACTGATCATTGGTGCTCATTGAGCAAAAGTTTACAAATGAAGCATAATGAATGGTATCATGCAGTTTGGGATATATTTGATATAGAATATTGAGCTAGCTTAATGTGGGCGTTTGATTCGTGTCTTTCTGAAGTCTAAATTAAAAGATACGGACGATTTAGTATGGACATGTCGAGTTGATCAGCCAGTTAAAATGATCATTCAAAACTGATCATTGGGGCTAATTGAGTAAAGGCTTGTCAATGAAGCATAGTGCATGGCATTACACAGTTTAGGTTACATTGAATTACTTCGAGGGCTTTGTCATAGCGTTTTCAGTCTCAAATGTTGTCACAATATTGAAAATTGAGGTAGATTAACCTGACCGTTTGATTCGTGTCATTTTGAGCTCCCAATCAAATGTTAAAGACGATTTAGTGTGGACATGTCAAGTTGATCAGCTAGTTAAAATCATCATGCTATTGGTGCTCCTTGAGTAAAGGCTTATAAATGAAGCATAACGTATGACATCACTCAGTTTGGGATATATTGGATTACTTGGAGGCTTTGTCGTAGCTATTTCAGTCTCAAATGTTGTCATAATATAAAAAATCGACCTAGCTTTACGTAGGCGTTGGATTCGTGTCATACTGAACTCTAAATCAAAAGCTATGGACGATTTAGTGCGGACATGTCAAGTTGATCTGTTAGTTAAAATGATCATTCTAAACTGATCATTGGTGCTCCTTGAGTAAAGACTGATAAATGAAGCATAATGCATGGCATCACGCTGTTTTGGATAGATTTGATTACTTAGAGGCTTTGTCGTAGCTATTTTGGTCTTACGTTTTGTCACACTATAGAAATTTGAGCTAGCTTAACGTGGGCGTTGGATTTGTGTCATTCAGAACTCTAAATCAAAAGTTACAGACGATTTAGTGCGGACATGTCAATGATCAGCTAGTTAAAATGATTATTCTAAACTGATCATTAGTGCTCATTGAGTAAAGACTGATAAATGAAGCATAATGCATGGCATCATGCAGTTACGGATAGATTTGATTACTTAGAAGATTTGTCGTAGCTATTTTGGTCTATTCTTTTGTCACATTATAGAAATTTGAGCTAGCTTAACGTGGGCGTTGGATTCGTGTCATTCAAAACTTTAAATCAAAAGTTATAAACAATTTAGTGCCTTCATGGCAAGTGCTCGGTCAGTTAAAATGATCATTCTATACTTATTCTTGTGGCTCATAGAGTAAAGGCTTATAAATGATGCATAATGCATGAGATAGCGCAGTTTGGGGTAAATTGGATTACTTGGAGGCTTTCTCGTAACTCTTTCAGTATCAAATGTTGCACATATAGAAAATTTATCTAGCTTAACGTGGGCGTTGGATTTGTGTTATAAAGAGTTCGGGACGACTTAATGCGGATATGTCAATTCTAAACTAATTTTTGGTGATCCTTGACTAATGGCTTATAAATGAAGTATAATGCATAACATCACGCAGTTTGGGATACATTGGCATACTTGGAGGCTTTTTCATAGCTCTTTTAAGTCTCAAATGTAGCCACAATACGAAAAATTGAGTTAGCTGAACGTAGGCGTTAGACTCATGTCATTTTGAACTTTAAATTAAAAGTTAAAGAGGATTTAGTGCAGACATTTCAAATTCATCAGCCAGTTAAAATTATCATTCTAAACTGGTCATTGGTACTGATACAAGCCTTGAATCAAGGCTGTAACACGCGTGGGTTCCTTGGAGAAGATTAGGTGAGAAACTTGACCTTAGGCTTCTGGATAATGGTTTTCTGGTCAGTAATGGATGGAGAGGTGAAGCGAACCACACGTGGGGTGATGAACCTCGTGATAAATCACAACTTAGAAGTTAGGAGGGCTGGTCTCCACTAGGGTTCTAAGCGCACAAGTTTCTTTGAGAGAAAACTCGTAGGAAGAAAGTTCTATCTTTATTAATATCAAAAAGGTTGTCGAACTACAATGCTGAAGGTGCCTTATTAATATGCTCGGCAGCTTGACCTTCGAGAGTCGACTCAAAGAAGAAAAATGGAAAACTTACAAAAGTGCACAAAAGGAAAAATTACAAAAAGGCAATAACCGAAAAATGACTTCTACCTAAATTGTTCTTGACTCAAAAATGTAAAACTTCTAATTCCAACCCTGCGAAACAGAAAAGGCAAGTATATAATTGAAAACTTATCATTTTTACCTATCGGCCAAGCTCCTATTCTTCGACTTGGAGTAGGGTTATGAATCGTTGGGCCCTGACCTCTATTGCCACTAAAGCCCAAGTCTCGGGAGTCCTTTGTAGTTTTGAGAAGCCCTTGGACTCTTCCTTGTGCTTTTTGCCCAATGCTCATTGTCGCTCATCTTCTAGGAGCTTATCTACCCACAAACTGAACTTGTGGAAGAGTGCCCTTGTTCTGCTCCTTGTCATTGCTCCTGGTGGCATCACTGGTGTAGAAACTTCATCTTGGTTCATGTCTTGAAGCTGGTAGCTTATCTAATCCGAGTCTCTTTGTGTACATGTCGAAATGGTGGTGCAATCGGCTGGACTGTGTGAGGAGCTGGCCGAATTGTCATCGGAGCCAGCCAGGTTGATTCCGGAGCCGGCGGCGTCACCAATTGGGCTGGCGGTGTCATCCATGTCGCCGCCAGTTGGGCAGGAGGTTTGGGCCACTCTGCCGAAAATGTTGATTGGTCTGGCCCGGCTGGTCGTAGGAGTACCGCTTGGCCGGCAGATGAGCAAATGGCCCGGCTATCTCGGGCAAGCACCCTGGTCGGCCAATGTGGTCTCCTGGCCAGCCATACGATCTGATGCCCTCATCATTCCCTCCCCCTTCAGTAGGTTTTGACCTCAAAACTGGCTCATCTGCAAGGAAAGGAGCTAAATCAGTTACGTTGAATGTGTTAGACACATTGAACTCACCTGGAAGCTCGAACTGGTAGGCGTTGTTGTTGATTCTCTCCAGTACTCTGAATGGTCCATCTCCTCTTGGGGCCAGCTTGGAAATCCTTAGGTTGGGGAACCTCTCTTCCCGTAGGTGTAGCCACGCCCAATCGCTTGGTTGAAAAATGATCTCTCTTCTCCCCTTGTTGGCGTGAATCACGTACTGCCTGGTCCTCTTCTCCAAGCTTTCTGCTACCTTCTGGTGTATCTTCTTTATGAACTCTACCTTAGATGCTCCGCTGAGGTTGGTCATCTCTGCTGGTGGCAATGTTGTTTGCTCCAAAGGTGTTTGAGGGTTGAAGCCATAGACCATTTCAAAAGGGTCTTCTTTGTGGCTGAATGCACTGCTCGGTTTTACGCGAACTCTATGAATGGCAGGCACTCCACCCATGTCTTGAGTTTCTTCCCTAGTGTAGTCCTGAGAAGAGTCGAAAATGTTCCGTTGACTACTTCAGTTTAGCCATCGGTTTGAGGATGGCAGGTGGTAGAGAAGAGCAGCTTCTTGCCTAGCTTCCTCCAGAGGGTCCTCCAGAAGTGGCTGAGAAATTTGGTGTCTCTGTCTGATACGATGGTCCTTGGCACTCCGTGAAGCCGTACTATCTCCCTGAAGAACAGCTGGGCTGTTTGCATGGCATCATTGACATTGGCACATGGGATGAAATGTGCCATCTTGGAGAATCGGTCTACCGCTACAAAGATAACATCTTTGTGGTTGATTTTGGGCAGATCTAGAACAAATTCCATGGAAATGTCCACCCATGGATGTGTAGGTATGGGCAGAGGGAGATACAACCCATGAGGGTGCACTCGGTACTTCGCCTTCTTGCAAGTGATGCACCATGCACAATGGGCTTCTACTGACCTCTTGATGTGTGGCCAGTAGAAGTGCTCCTTGACCACGGCTAGTGTTTTATCAACACCAAAGTGGCCCATGAGACCTCCTCCATGAGCTTCTCGTGTGATAAGCTCCCGTAGAGATCCTTGTGGTATGCACAGTCTTCTTTCCCGGAACAAGAACCCATCATGGATGTAGAACATGCCATGACTCCATGTGCCACACTCCTTGTAGCTCTCAGCAAAGTCAGGATCATCTTTGTACAGGTCCTTGATGTGCTCGAATCCTAAGACCTTTGCTTCCATTGTAGATATCAAGGCAAACCTCCTTGATAGTGCATCAGCTACCACATTATCCTTGCCCTTCTTGTACTTGATGATGAAAGGGAAGGTCTCTATGAACTCCATCCACCTGGCATGTCTCCTCTTGAGATTGGTTTGCCCTCTGAGGTGTTTGAGAGTCTCGTGATCAGTGTGGATCACAAACACCTTGTACAACAAGTAATGTTGCCAAGTCTCCAAGGCTGGGACTAGGGCTTAAAGCTACTTGTCGTAGGTGGGGTAATTCAGTGAGGCCCCACCTAACTTCTCACTGAAGTATGCCACTGGCCTTCCTCCTTGGGTCACCACTGCTCCTATGCCTATTCCAGAGGCATCACACTCCACTTCAAATGTCTTGCTGAAGTCGGGCAGGACTAGTACTGGTGCATGCGTGAGGCTGTCCTTCAAGGCCTGGAATGCCTTCTCCTGAGCTTCTCCCCAGCTGAATCCCACATTCTTCTTCACTACTGCCGTCAATAGTGAGGCAATGATGCTGAAGTTGGGCATGAATCTTCTGTAGAAGCTAGCCAGACCGTGGAAGCTCCTCACTTGGCTGATGTTGCTCGGTGTTGGCCACTCTTGTATGGCTCGAATCTTTTCTTCATCAATCTGTAATCCCTGGGAACTTACAACAAAGCATAAGAAAACAAGCTTGTCAGTACAAAAGGTGCACTTCTTGAGATTGGCATAAAGCTCTTCTTGTCGAAGGGTTTTAAGTACCATCTCAAGATGTGTGAGGTGTTCCCGTAGACACTTACTATAAACTAAGATATCATCGAAGTAAACCACAATGAACTTACTGATGTACGCCCTAAGAACTTGGTTCATAAGGCGCATGAAGGTGCTTGGGGCATTAGTCAAGCCGAATGGCATGACTGTCCACTCGTAGAGCCCTTTCTTTGTCTTGAAAGCACTCTTCCACTCATCACCTTCCTTCATTCTGACCTGGTGGTATCCACTCTTGAGGTCTATCTTGGAGAAGACCGTGGCTCCACTCAGCTCATCTAGCATGTCATCAAGCCGTGGTATGGGATGCCGGTACTTGAATGTGATGTTGTTGATTGCCTGACAGTCCACTCACATTCGCCAAGTTCCATCCTTCTTGGGTACTAGTAGCACTGGTACAGCACATGGACTGAGGCTCTCTCGAACATAGCCTTTCTCTAGGAGCTCCTTGACTTGCTTCTCAAGCTCCTTGGACTCCTCTGGACTCAGCTGGTAGGCTGGTCGATTAGGTAAGGCTGCTCCGGGTACGAGGTCGATCTGGTGCTCTATGCCGCATAGGGGAGGCAAGCCTGCTGGTATCTCCTCAGGGAATACATCCTGGAATTTATTGAGGAGAGCTGCTACTTCAGGAGGTAGCTCTACCTATTCTTTTTCTACACTCAAAATCTCTTTGAAAACCATTAGTAACATTAAATCCTTCGATGCTAAAGCTCTCCGGACATGACTTGGTTGAATGAGAAAATTAGACTTAATGAGTTTCTTTTCCTTACTCATTTGTTGTTGTAGCTCATGCCTCCTCGTCGTCATTGAACTTCAGCCTGTTCCTTAGCCTTTCAAACTCCTCGTAGTACTCCTCTACTGATCTGGTGCCCTGCTTAAGAGTACAAAAACGTCGTTGCAAATCTCTATGGAAATAAGGTGGAACAAACCTTTGACTCATGAGATCTTTCATGTCGACCCAAGAGTCTACGGGTCTGAATCTCCTCCTCCTTCGGTCAGAAGCCTCACAATCCCACCAGATGAGGGCATTATCCGTGAGTTGTGCTACTGCCATGGAGACTCTCCTAGGGCCTGCTTGGTTGTAATGATCGAAGATGTGATCCATCCTCCTCTCCCAATCTAGATAGGCCTCGGGGTCTACTTTTCCTGCAAAACTAGGAGGTATTAGCTTAACATCATGACTGTTTACATGATTGTAGGCGTAGTCATCTCCATCCTCATGATGTCCAGGGGGCATCCTTGGTCTCTGGTGATGACCATAGAGCTCGTAGCCATTGCCCTCTGCTTCTGGTTGCCATGGAGGTCCTCTCAGCCTAGGGTGATAGCCGTGAGGCTGTGCGTCCTCATCTCCATCCGACTGGGGATCCTCCTGTTCGTTCCGTGTCCTAGGGTATTCAGGACCCTCAGCAGGGTCTTGCTCAGCCCTCACGTGCCTTATGGCCTGGAATCTCACCGGCCTCTCCACGTGCTCCAACCTCTCGCCGATTGATGCGAGTTGTGTTTGGAGAGTGGTGAACATGGCCATCATGGCCTCGGTTGCATCTTGATTTCCTTCTGCCATTGTGTGCTACAAGAAGAAAAACAACTTAATTTGCTCCTAAGAATAGATTAGGAGAATTTCTTTTATAGTTGAAGTAGAAAGATGCAAAAAGGAAAAATTGAAAAAAGAAAAATCTGAGAAAAAAAAGTAGAAAAATGGAAACTTCTCTAACAATTAATGCTAAAGTTCCTACATTCTTTTGGTCGAATTTCTTTTGGTAGTTTTCTATTTTTTTTGCTTTTTAAATTTAACTTAATGGAAATATGCTTTTAACAAAAAAGAAAAACGAAATTGCAATACAAAGAATGTATCTAAACCCTAGTGATGCACGTAGGAGCTAGATACACTCGGTTTGAACTTAGATGTTATTTTTTTTTATTTTCTTTGAATGAAACTTGAACTAATGCAAGAACTGGAAATAAGACTAAGTAAAGGATAGAAACAACCTGGTTTTAGGAGCGTTAAGCTCTGATACCAAAATGATACAAGCCTTGAATCAAGGCCGTAACACGCATGGGCTGCTTGGAGAAGATTAGGTGAGAAACTCGACCTTAGTCTTCTGGATAGGGGTTTTCTGGTGAGTAATAGATGGAGAGGTGAAGGCAACCACACAAAGGGTGATTAACCTCGTGATAAATCACAACTTAGAAGCTAGGAGGGCTGGTCTCGACTAGGGTTCTAAGCGCACAAGTTTCTTTGAGAGAAAACTCGTAGGAAGAAAGTTCTATGTTTATTAATATCAAAAAGGTTGTCGAACTACAATGCTGAAGGAGCCTTATTAATATACTCGGCAGCTTGACCTTCTAGGGTTGACTCAAAGAAGAAAAATGGAAAACTTACAAAAGTGCACAAAAGGAAAAATTACAAAAAGGCAATAACCGAAAAATGACTTCTACCTAAATTGTTCTTGAATCAAAAATGTACAACTTCTAATTCCTACCCTGCAAAACAGAAAAGGCAAGTATATAATTGAAAACTTACCATTCTTACCTATCGGCCAAGAAATGGAAGGTGGCCGACCTTGTGGCATGCACACTCCTAGCTCCTAGTCTTCGACTTGGAGTAGGGTTATGAAACGTTGGGCCCTGACCTCTTTTGCCACTAAAGCCCAAGTGTCTGGAGTCCTTTGTAGTGTTGAGAAGCCATTGGACTCTTCCTTGTGCTTTTGGCCCAATGCTCCTTGTCGCTCATCTTCTAGGAGCTTATCTACCCACAAACTGAACTTGTGGAAGAGTGCCCTTGTTCTGCTCCTTGTCATTACTCCTGGTGGCACCACCGGTGTAGAAACTTCATCTAGGTTCATGTCTTGAAGCTGGTAGCTTATCTGATCCGATTCTCTTTGTGTACATGTCGAAATGGTGGTGCAATCGGCTGGATTGGCTGGATCGGCTGGACTGTGCCAGGAGCTGGCCGAATTGTCATCGGAGCCAGCCAGGTTGGTTCCGGAGCTGGTGGCATCACCAATTGGGCCGGCGGTGTCCTCCACGTCACCGCCAGTTGGGCCGGAGGTTTGGGCCACTCCGCCGGAAATGTTGATCGGTCCGGCCCGGCTGGTTGTAGGCCCAGCAGTACCGCTTGGGCAGGCAGATGCGCCAAATGGCCCGGCTGTCTCGGGCAAGCACCCTGGTCGGCCAATCTGGTCTCCTGGCCGGCCAGACGATCTGATGCCCTCATCAGGTGCTCCTTGAGTAAAGACTGATAAATACAGCATAATGCATAGCATCACGCAGTTTCGGATAGACTTGATTACTTAGAGCCTTTGTCGTAGCTATTTTGGTCTTATCTTTTGTCACACTATAAAAATTTGAGCTAGCTTAACGTGGGCGATGGATTCGTGTCAATTATAACTCTATATCAAAAGTTACAGATGATTTAGTGTAGACATGTCAAGTGATCGGCGAGTTAAAATGATCATTCTAAACTGATTATTGGGGCTCCTTGAGTAAAGGCTTATAAATGAAGAATAATGCATGAGATAACGCAGTTCAGGATACATTGGATTACTTGGAGGCTTTATCGTAACTATTTCAGTCTCAAATATTGTCAATATATAGAAAACTGTGCTAGCTTAACGTGGGTGTTGGGTTTGTGTCATTCTGAACTCTAAATCAAACGTTCTGGACAATTTCATGCGGACATATCAAGTGATCGGCCAGTTAGAATGATCATTCTAAACTAATTATTGGTGCTCCTTGAGTAAAGGCTTATAAATGAATTATAATGCATGGCATCACAGAGTTTGGAATACACTGGCTTACTTGGAGGGGTTTTCGTAGGTTTTAAAGACTCAAATGTAGCCACAATATGGAAAATTGAGCTAGCTGAACGTAGGCGTTGGACTCATGTCATTTTGAACTTTAAATCAAATGTTCAAGAGGATTTAGTGTGGAAATTTCAAGTTGATCAGCTAGTTAAAATGATCATTCTAAACTGGTTTTGGGTACTCCTTGAGTAAAGACTGATAAATGAAGCATAATGCATGGCCTCACGCAGAATCGGATAGATTTGATTACTTAGAGGCTTTGTCATAGGCATTTTGGTCTTACCTTTTGTCATACTATAAAAATTTTAGGTAGCTTAACGTGGGCGTTGGATTCGTGTCATTCAGAACTCTAAATCAAAAGTTATAGACGATTTAGTGTGGATATGTCAAGTGATCGTCCAGTTAAAATGATCATTTTATACTTATTATTGGTGGTCCTTGAGTAAAGGCTTATAAATGAAGCGTAATGCATGGCATCACGCAGTTTCGGATAGATTTGATTACTTAAAGGTTTTGTCATAGCTATTTTGGTTTTACCTTTTTTCACATTATAGAAAATTGAGTTAGCTTAACGTGGGCGTTGGATTCGTGTCATTCAAAACTCTAAATCAAAAGTTACAGACGATTTACTGCTGACATGTCAAGTGATCGGCCAGTTAGAATGATCATTCTAAACTAATTTTTGGTGATCCTTGACTAAAGGCATATAAATGAAGTATTATGCATGACATCACACAGTTTGGGATACATTGGCTTACTTGGAGGCTTTTTCGTAGCTCTTTAAGTCTCAAATGTAGCCAAAATATGGAAAATTGAGCTAGCTGAACGTAGGCGTTGGACTCATGTCATTTTGAACTTTAAATCAAAAGTTAAAGAGGATTAAGTGCGGACATTTCAAGTTGATCAGCTAGTTAAAATGATCATTCTAAACTGGTCGTTAATGCTCCTTGAGTAAAGACTGATAAATGAAGCATAATGCATGGCATCACACAATTTCGGATAGATTTGATTACTTAGAGGCTTTGTCGTAGCTATTTTGGTCTTACATTTTGTTACACTATACAAATTTGAGCTAGCTTAACATGGGCGTTGGATTCTTGTCAATCAGAACTCTAAATCTAAAGTTACAGATGATTTAGTGCGAACATGTCTAATTGATCAGCTTGTTAAAATGATCATTCCAAACTGATCATTGGTGCTCCTTGAGTAAAGACTGAGAAATGAAGCATAATGCATGACATCACGCAATTTCGGATAGATTTGATTGCTTAAAGGTTTTGTCCTAGCTATTTTGGTCTTACCTTTTGTCACATTATAGAAAATTGAGCTAGATTAATGTGGGCGTTGGATTCGTGTCATTCAAAACTCTAAATCAAAAGTTACCGAAAATTTAGTTCGGACATGTCATGGCAAGTTAAAATGATCATTCTATACTTATTATTTGTGCTCCTTGAGTAAAGGCTTATCAATGAAGCATAATGCATGAAATAACGCAGTTTGGGGTAAATTGGATTACTAGGAGGCTTTGTCGTAACTCTTTCAGTCTCAAATGTTGTCACAAATAGAAAATTGAGCTAGCTTAACGTGGGCGTTGGATTTGTGTCATTCTGAACTCTAAATAAAGAGTTCTGGACGACTTAATGCGGACATGTCAATGATCGACCAGTTAAAATGTTCATTCTAAACTAATTATTGGTGATCCTAGACTAAAGGCTTATAAATGAGGTATAATGCATGACATCACGCACTTTGGGATACATTGGCTTACTTGGAGGTTTGTTCGTAAATCTTTAAGTCCCAAATGTAGCTACAATATGGAAAATTGAGCTAGCTGAACGTAGGCGTTGTACTCATGTCATTTTTATCTTTAAATCAAAAGTTAAAGAGGATTTAGTGCGGACATTTCAAGTTGATCAACTAGTTAAAATGATCATTCTACACTGGTCATTAGCGCTCCATGAGTAAAGACTGATAAATGAAGCATAATGCATGGCATCACGCATTTCCGGATAGATTTGATTACTTAGAGGCTTTGTCGTAGGTATTTTTGTATTACGTTTTGTCAAATTATTAAAATTTGAGCTAGCTTAATGTGGACGTTGGATACGTGTCATTCCAACAATAAATCAAAAGTTACAGAAGATTTTGTGCGGACATATCAAGTTGATAAGCTAGTTAAAATTTTCATTCTAAACTGATCATAGGTGTTGTTTGAGTAAAGACTGATAAATGAAGCATAATGCATGGGGTCACGAAGTTTTTGATAGATTTGATTACATAGAGGCTTTGTCTTAGCTATTTTTGTATTACCTTTTATCACATTATAGTAAATTGAGCTAGATTAACGTGGGCATTGGATTCGTGTCATTCAAAACTCTAAATCAAAAGTTACAGACGATTTAGTGCGGACAAGTCAAGTGATCGGCCAGTTAAACTGATCATTCTATACTTATTATTGGTGCTCATTGAGTAAAGGCTTATAAATGATGCATAATGCATGAGATAACGTATTTTGGGGTAAATTAGATTACTTGGAGGCTTTGTCGTAACTCTTTCTATCTCAAATGTTGTCACATATAGAAAATTAAGGTAGCTTAACGTGGGCGTTGGATTTGTGTCATTCTGAACTCTAAATAAAGATTTCTGGACGACTTAGTGCGGACATGTCAATGATCGGCGAGTTAAAATGTTCATTCTAAACTAATTATTGGTGATCCTTTACTAAAGGGTTATAAATGAAGCATAATGCTTGACATCACGCAGTTGGGGATAGATTTGATTACTTGAAGGTTTTTTCATAGCTATTTTGGTCGTACCTTTTGTCACAATATAGAAAACTGAGCTAGCTTAACGTGGATGTTGGATTCGTGTCATTCAAAACTCTAAATCAAAAGTTACAGACAATTTAGTGCGGATATGTCAAGTTGATCAGCTAGTTAAAATGATCATTCTAAACTGGTCGCTGGTGCTCCTTGAGTAAAGACTGATAAATGAAGCATAATGCATGGCATAATGCATGGCATAATGCATGGCATCACACAGTTTTGGATAGATTTGATTACTTTTAGGCTTTTTCGTAGCTATTTTGGTCTAACGTTTTATCACACTATAAAAATTTGAGCTAGCTTAACGTGGGCGTTGGACTCATATCATTTTGAAGTTTAAAGCAAAAGTTAAAGACAATTTAGTGCGGACATGTCAAGTGGATCAGCTAGTTAAATGATCATTCTAAGCTGATCATTGGTGCTCCTTTAGTAAAGACTTGTAAATGAAGCATAATGCATGGCATCACGCAGTTTCGGATATATTTGATTACTTTGAGCCTTTGTCGTAGCTATTTTGGGCTTATCTTTTGTCAGATTATAGAAAATTGATCTAGCTTAACGTGGGCGTTGGATTCGTGTCATTCAAAACTCTAAATCAAAAGTTACAGACTATTTTTTGCGGACATGACAAGTGATCGGCCAGTTAAAATGATCATTCTATACTTATTATTTGTGCTCCTTGAGTAAAGGCTTACAAATAAAGCATAATGCATGAAATAACGCAGTTTAGGGTAAATTGGATTACTTGGAGGCTTTGTCGTAACTCTTTCAGTCTCAAATGTTGTCACATATAGAACATTGAGCTAGCTTAACGTGGTTGTTGGATTCGTGTCATTCTGAACTCTAAATAAAGTGATCGGCCAGTTAAAATGATCATGCTAAACTAATTATTGGCCATCCTTGACTAAAGGCTTAGAAATGAAGTATAATGCATGACATCACGCAGTTTGGGATATATTGGCTTACTTGGAGCTTTTTCGTAGCTCTTTAAGTCTCAAATGTAGCCACAGTATTGAAAATTGAGCTAGCTGAACGTAAGCGTTGGACTCATGTCATTTTGAACTTTAAATCAAAAGTTAAAGAGGATTTAGTGCGGACATTTCAATTTGATCATCGAGTTAAAATGACCATTCTAAACTGGTTGTTAGTACTCCATGAGTAAAGACTGATAAATGAAGCATAATACATGGCATTACACAGTTTCGGATAGATTTGATTACTTAGAGGTTTTGTCGTATATAGTTTGGTCTTACGTTTTGTTACACTATAAAAATTTGAGCTAGGTTAACGTGGGTGTTGGATTCTTGTCATTCAGAACTCTAAATCAAAAGATACAGATGATGTAGTGCGAACATGTCAAGTTGATCAGCTTGTTAAAATGATCATTCTAAACTGATCATTGGGGCTCCTTGAGTAAAGACTGATAAATGAAGCATAATGCATGACATCACGCAATTTCGGATAGATTTGATTACTTAAAGGTTTCGTCCTAGCTATTTTGGTCTTTCCATTTGTCACATTATAGAAAATTGAACTAGCTTAACGTGGGCGTTGGATTCGTGTCATTCAAAACTCTAAATCAAAAGTTATCGACGATTTAGTGCGGACATGTCATGGCCAGTTAAAATGATCATTCTATACTTATAATTGGTGCTCTTTGAGTAAAGGCTTATAAATGAAGCATAATGCATGAGATAACAAAGTTTGGGGTAAACTGGATTACTTGGAGGCTTTGTCGTAACTCTTTCAGTCTCAAATGTTGACACATATAGAAAGTTGAGCTAGCTTAACGTGGGCGTTGGATTCGTGTCATTCTAAACTCTAAATCAAAAGTTATGTGCGACTTATTGCGGACATGTCAAGGAATTGGCCAGCTTAAATGATCATTCTAAACTAATTATTGGTGATCCTTGACTAAAGGATTATAAATGAAGTATAATGCATGACATCACACATTTTGGGATACATTGGCTTACTTGGAGGCTTTTTCGTAACTCTTTAAGTCTCAAATGTAGCAACAATATGGAAAATTGAGCTAGCTGAGTGCAGTCGTTGGACTCATATCATTTTGAACTTTAAATTAAAAGTTAAAGTCGATTTAGTACGGACGTTTCAAGTTGATCAGATAGTTAAAATGATCATTCTAAACTGGTCATTGGTGCACCTTGAGTAAAGCTTGATAAATGAAGCATAATGCATGGCATCACGCAGTTTCAGATAGATTTGATTACTTAGAGGCTTTGTCGTAGCTATTTTAGTCTTACATTTTGTTATACTATAAAATATTTGAGCTAGCTTAACGGAAAAATTTGATCATTCTATACATATTATTTGTGCTCCTTGAATAAAGGCTTACAAATGAAGCATAATGCATGAAATAACGCAGTTTAGGGTAAATTGGATTACTTGGAGGCTTTGTCGTAACTCTTTCAGTCTCAAATGTTGTCACATATAGAAAATTAAGGTAGCTTAACGTGGGCTTTGGATTTGTGTCATTCTGAACTCTAAATAAAGAGTTCTGGACGACTTAATGCGGACATGTCAATGATCGACCAGTTAAAATGTTCATTCTAAATTAATTATTGGTGATCCTTGACTAAAGGCTTATAAATGAAGCATAATGCTTGCCATCACGCAGTTTGGAATAGATTTGATTACTTGAAGGTTTTTTTGTAGCTATTTTGGTCGTACCTTTTGTCACAATATAGAAAATTGAGCTAGGATAACGTGGGTGTTGGACTCGTGTCATTCAGAACTCTAAATCAAAAGTTACAAACAATTTAGTGCAGACATGTCAAGTTGATCATCTAGTTAAAATGATCATTCTAAACTGGTCGTTGGTGCTCTTTGAGTAAAGACTGATAAATGAAGCATAATGCATGGCATCACATAGTTTTGGATAGATTTGATTACTTAGAAGCTTTTTCATAGCTATTTTGGTCTTACGTTTTGTCACACTATAAAAATTTGAGCTAGCTTAACGTGGGCGTTGGACGCAAGTCATTTTGAACTTTAAAGCAAAAGTTAAATACAATTTAGTGCTCACATGTCAAGTGGATCAGCTAGTTAAAATGATCATTTTAAGCTTATCATTGGTGCTCCTTTAGTAAAGACTGGTAAATGAACCATAATGCATGGCATCACGCTGTTTCGCATAGATTAGATTACTTAGAGGCTTTGTCGTAGCTATTTTGGGCTTACCTTTTTCATATTATAGAAAATTGAGCTAGCTTAACATGGCCGTTGGATTCGTGTCATTCAAAACTCTAAATCAAAAGTTATAGACGATTTAGTGCGGACATGTCAAGTGATCGACCTGTTAAAATGATCATTCTATACTTATTATTGGTGCTCCTTGAGTAAGGGCTTATAAATGAACCATAATGCATGAGATAACACAGTTTTGGGTAAATTGGATTACTTGGATGCTTTGTCATAACTCTCTCAGTCTCAAATGTTGTCTCATATAGAAAATTGAGCTAGCTTAACGTGGACGTTTGATTCGTGTCATTCCGAACTCTAAATAAAGAGTTCTAGACGACTTAATGCAGACATGTCAAGTGATCGGCTAGTTAAACTGATCATTCTAAATTAATTATTGGTGATGCTTGACTAAAGCCTTATAAATGAAGTATAATGCATGACATCACGCAGTTGGGGATACATTGGCTTACTAGGAGGCTTTTTCGTACCTTTTTAAGTCTCAAATGTAGCCACAATATGGAAAATTGAGCTAGCTGAACGTAAGCGTTGTCTCATATCATTTTAAACTTTAAATCAAAAATTAAAGACGATTTAGTACGGAAATTTTAAATTGATCAGCTAGTTAAAATGGTCATTCTAAACTGGTCATTGGTGCACCTTGAGTAAAGCCTGATAAATGAAACATAATGCATGGTATCACAAAGTTTCGGATAGATTTGATTACTGAAAGGCTTTGACATAGCTATTTTGGTCTTATGTTTTTTCACACTATAAAATTTGAGCTAGCTTAACGTGGGCGTTGGATTCGTGTCATTCAGAACTCTAAATCAAAAGTTACAGATGATTTAGTGCGGATATGTCAAGTTGATCAGCTAGTTAAAATGATCATTCTAAACTGATCATTGGTGTTCCTTGAGTAAAGACTGATAATGAAGCATAATGCATGGTATCACGCAGTTTCGGATAGATTTGATTACTTAGAGGTTTTGTCGTAGCTATTTTGGTCTTACCTTTTGTCACATTTTCGAAAATTGAGCTAGCTTAACGTGGGCGTTGGATTCGTGTCGTTCAAAACTCTAAATCAAAAGTTACAAACGATTTAGTGGTGACATATCAAGTGATCTGCCAGTTAAAATGATCATTCTATACTTATTATTGGTGCTCCTTGAGTAAACGCTTATAAATGAAGCATAATGCATGAGATAACTCATTTTGCTGTAAATTGGATTACTTGGAGGATTTGTTGTAACTCTTTCAGTCTCAAATGTTGTCACATATAGAAAATTGAGCGAGCTTAATGTGGGCGTTGGATTCTTGTCATTCTGAACACTAAATAAGAACACTAAATAAAGAGTTTTGGATGAATTAATGCAGAAATGTCAAGTGATCGGCCAGTTAAAATGATCATTCTAAACTAATTATCGGTGATCCTTCACTAAAGGCTTATAAATGAAGCATAACGTATTTACATTGGTTTACTTGGAGGCTTTGTCGTAGCTCTTTGAATCTCAAATGTGGTCACAATATGGATAAATGAGCTAGCTTAACGTGGGCGTTGGACTCATGTCATTTTGAGGTCTAAATCAAAAGTTAAAGACGATTTAGTGTGGACATGTCAAGTTGATCAGCTAGTTAAAATAATCATTTTAAACTGATCGTTGGTGCTCCTTGAGTAAAGGCTTATAAATGAAGAATAATGCATGGCATCACGCAGTTTGGGATTCATTGGATTACTTGAAAGCTTTTTCGTAGCTCTTTCAGTCTCAACGTTGTCACAATATAGAAAATTAAGCTAGCTTAGTGTGGGCGTTGGATTCGTGTCATGCTAAACTCTAAATAAAAATTTAAAGATGATTTAGTGTAGACATGTCAAGTTGATCAGCTAGTTAAAATGATCAGTCTAAACTGATCATTAGTGCCCCTTACGTAAAGGCTTATAAATAAAGGATAGTGCATGACATCACGCATTTTGGATAGATTAGATTTCTTGGAGGCTTTGTCGTAGATATTTTGGTTTTAAATTTTGTCACAATATAGAAAGTTGAGCTTGGTTAATATTGGCGTTAGATTCGTGTCATTTTGAACTCTAAATCAAAAGTTACAAATGATTTAGTGTGGAAATGACAACTTGATTGACCAGTTAAAATGATCAATATAAATTGATTATTGGTGCTCCTTGAGTAAAAACTTATAAATGAAGCATAATGCATGACATCATGCATTTTGGGATACATTGGATTACTTGGAGGTTTTTGCATAGCTCTTTAAGTCTCACATTTTGTCACAATATGGAAAATTGAGCTAGCTTAACTAAGTGTTGGAATCAGGTCATTTGGAGCTCTCAATCAAAAGTTAAATACGATTTAGTGGGGACATGTCAAGTTGATCAGCTAGGAAAAATGATTATTCTAAACTGATCATTGGTGCTCCTTGGGTAAAGTCTTATAAATGAAGCATAATACTTGGCGTCATGTAGTTTGGGATACATTGGTTTACGTGGAGGCTTTGTCGTAGCTCTTTGAATCTCAAAAGTGGTCACAATATGGATAACTGAGCTAGCTTAACGTGGGTATTGGACTCATGTCATTTTGAGCTCTAAATCAAAAGAAAAAGACGATTTAGTGCGGAAATGTCAAGTTGATCAGCTAGTTAAAATGATCATTCTAAACTGATCACTGGTGCTCCTTGAGTAAAATCTTTTAAATGAAGCATAATGCATGGCATCATGCAGTTTGGGATACATTGGATTACTTTGAAGCTTTTCGTAGCTCTTTCAGTCTCAAAGTTGACACAATATAGAAAATTGAGTTAGCTTAGCATGGGCGTTGGATTCATCTCATTCTAAACTCTAAATCAAAAGTGACATATGATTTAGTGCCGACATGTCAAGTTGATCGGTTAAATAAAAGTATCATTTTAAACTGATACTTTTACATGGAGTGGCATGTCAAGTTGATCAGTTAAATAAAAGTATGATTTAGTGCGGACATGTCAAGTTGATCGGTAATGCGTTGCATCATGCAGTTTGGGATACATTGGTTTACATGGAGGCTTTGTAGTAGCTTTTTAAGTCTCAAATGTTGTCACAATATGGAATATTGAGCTAGCTTAACGTGGGCATTGGGCTCATGTCATTTTGAGCTCTAAATAAAAATTTAAAGATGATTTAGTGGAGACATATCAAGTTGATCAGCTAGTTAAAATGATCAGTATAAACTGATCATTGGTGCCCATTGAGTAAAGGCTTATAAATGAAGGATAGTGCATGACATCAAACATTTTGGATAGATTGGATTTCTTGTAGGCTCTGTCGTAGCTATTTCGGTCTTAAATTTTGTCACAATATTGAAAGTTGAGCTAGGTTAATATGGGCTTTAGATTCGTTTCATTTTGAACTCAAAATGAAAAGTTATAGACGATTTAGTGCCGACATGTCAAATTGATTGGCCAGTTAAAATGATCAATCTAAATTGATCATTGGTGCTCCTTGACTAAAAGCTTATAAATGAAGCATAATCCACGACATCATGCAGTTTTGGATACATTGGATTACTTAGAAGCTTTTTCGTAGCTCTTTCAGTATCAAAGTTGTCACAATATAGAAAATTGAGCTACCTTAATTGGGCATTGGAATCACGTCATTTTGAGCTCTAAATCAAAAGTTAAAGACGATTTAGTGGGGACATGTCAAGTTGATCAGCTAGGAAAAATTATTATTCTAAATAGATCAGTGGTGCTCCTTGGGTAAAGGCTTATACATGAAGCATAATGCATGGCGTCATGCAGTTTGGGATACATTGGTTTACATGGATGCTTTGTCGTAGCTCTTTGAATCTCAAATGTGGTCACAATATGGATAAATGAGCTAGCTTAACGAGGGCGTTGGACTCATGTCATTTTGAGCTATAAATCAAAAGTTAAAGACGATTTAGAGGGAAAATGTCAAGTTGATCAGCTAGGAAAAATGATTATTCTAACCTGATCATTGGTGCTCCTTGGGTAAAGGCTTATAAATGAAGCATAATGCATGGCGTCATGCAGTTCGGGATTGGTTTACCTGGGGGGGGGGGTTTTCGTAACTCTTTGAATCTGAAATGTGGTCACAACATGGATAACTGAGCTAGCTTAAAGTGGGCGTTGGACTCATGTCATTTTGAGCTCTAAATGAAAAGTTAAAGACGATTTAGTGCAGACATTTCAAGTTGATCAGTTAGTTAAAATGATCATTGTAAACTGATCATCGGTACTCCTTGAGTAAAGGCTTATAAATGAACCATAATGCATGGCATCACACAGTTTGGGATACATATGATTACTTTGAAGCTCTTTCGTAGCTCTTTCAGTCTCAAAGTTGTAACATATAGAAAATTGGGCTAGCTTATCATGGGCGTAGGATTCGTGTCATTCTAAGCTCTAAATCAAAAGTTATAGACGGTTTAGTGCGGACATGTCAAGTTGATTGTCTAGTTAAAATGATCATTCTAAACTGATCATTGGTGCTCGTGCATTAAAGACTTATTAATGAAGCATAGTGCATGGCATCACACAGTTTAGGATAGATTGGTTTATTTTGAGACTTTGTAGTAGCTATTTCAGTCTCAAATGTTGTCCACATATGGAAAATTGAGCTAGCTTAACATGGAGACTGGGCTAATGTCATTTTATGATCTAAATAAAAATTTAAAGATAATTTACAGCAGACATGTCAAGTTGATCAGCTAGCTAAAATGATCAGTCTAAGCTGATCATTGGTGCCCCCTGAGTAAAGGCTTATAAAGAAGGATAGTGCATGACATCAAACATTTTGGATAGATTGGATTTCTTGGAGGCTCTGTCATAGCTATTTCGGTCTTAAATTTTTTCACAATATAGAAAGTTGAGATATGTTAATATGGGCGTTAGATTCTTTTCATTTTGAACTCAAAATGAAAACTTATAGACGTTTTAGTGCCGACATGTCAAGTTGAATGGCCAGTTAAAATGATCAATCTAAATTGATCATTGGTGCTCCTTGAGTAAAGGCTTATAAATGAAGCATAATGCATGGTATCATGCAGTTTGGGATACATTGGATTACTTGGAAGCTTTTTCGTAGCTCTTTTAGTATCAAAGTTGTCACAATATAGAAAATTGAGATACCTTAATTGGGCATTGGAATCACGTCATTTTGAGCTCTAAATCAAAAGTTAAAGACGATTTAGTGGGGACATGTCAAGTTGATCAGATAGGAAAAATTATTATTCTAAACTTATCAGTGGTGCTCCTTGGGTAAAGGCTTATACATGAAGCATATTGCATGGCGTTATGCAGTTTGGGATACATTGGTTTACTTGGAGGCTTTGTCATAGCTCTTTGAATCTCAAATGTGGTCACAATATGGATAAATGAGCTAGCTTAACGTGGCCATTGGACTCATGTCATTTTGAGGTCTAAATAAAAATTTGAAGATGATTTAGTGCAGACATGTCAAGTTGATCAGCTAGTTAAAATGATGAGCCTAAACTGATCATTGGCGCCCGTTGAGTAAAAGCTTATAAATGAAGGATAGTGCATGTCATCAAACATTTTGGATGGATTGGATTTCTTGGAGGTTCTGTCGTAGCTATTTCGGTCTTAAATTTTGTCACAACATAGAAAGTTTAGCTAGGTTAATATGGGCGCTAGATTCATGTCATTTTGAACTCAAAATGAAAAGTTATAGACGATTTAGTGCTGACATGTCAAGTTGATTGGCCAGTTAAAATGATAAATCTATATTGATCATTGGTGCTCCTTGAGTAAAGGCTTATAAATGAAGCATAAATCATGGCATCATGCAGTTTGGGATACATTGGATTACTTAGAAGTTTTTTCGTAGCTCTTTCAGTATCAAAGTTGTCACAATAAAGAAAATTGAGCTACCTTAATTAGGCATTGGAATCAGGTCATTTTGAGCTCTAAATCAAACGTTAAAGACGATTTAGTGGGGACATGTCAAGTTGATCAGCTAGGAAAAATGATTATTCTAAATTGATCACTGGTGCTGCTTGAGTAAAGGTTAATAAATGATTATCCTAAATTGATCATTGGTGCTCGTTAAGTAAAGACTTATAAATGAAGCATAATGCAAGGCATCACGCACTTTAGGATAGATTGGATAACTTGGACGCTTTGTCATTTCTAATTCGGTCTTAAAATTTTTCACAATATAGAAAATTGAGCTAGTTTAACGTGGGCGTTTGGATCGTGTCATTCTGAACTTTAAATAAAAAGTTACGGATGATTTAGTGCGGTCATGTCAAGTGATCGGACAATTAAAATTATCATTCTAAACTGATCATTGGGCTACTAGAGTAAAGGCTTATGAATGAAGCATAATGCATGATATCACGCTGTTAGGGATAGATTGGATTACTTAGAGGCTTTGTCGTAGCTCTTTCAATCTCAAATATTGTCACAATATTTTGAACTCTAAATAAAAAGTTATAGACGACTTAGTGCGGACATGTCAAGTTGATTGGCCAGTTAAAATGATCATTCTAAACTGATCATTGGTGGTCCTTCGGTAAAGGCTTATAAATGAAGCATAATGCATTTCATCACACAGTTTCAGATACATTGGACTACTTGGAGGCTTTGTAGTAGCTCTTTGTGTCTCAAATGTTGTCACAATATGGAAAATTGAGCTAGACTAACATGGGCATTGGACTCATGTCATTTTGAGTTCTAAATCAAAAGTTAAAATTGATTTAGTCAGGACATGTCAAGTTGATCATCTAGTTAAAATGATCATTCTAAACTGATCATAAGTGCTCCTTGAGTAAAAGATATAAATGAAGCATAATGCATGGCATCACGCAGTTTGGGATAGATTGGATTACTTAGAGGCTTAACCATAGCTATTTTGCTATTAAATTTTGTCACAATATAGAAAATTGAGCTAGCTTAACGTGGGCGTTTGATTCGTGTCATTTTGATCTCTAAATCAAAAGTTACAGATGATTTAGTGCGGACATGACAAGTGATCGGCTAGTTAAAATGATCATTCTAAACTGATCATTTTAAACTGATCATTTTTGCTCATTGATTAGAGGCTTATAAATGAAGCATAATCCATGGCATCACACAGTTTGGGATAGATTTGATTACTTTGAGGCTTTGTGGTAGCTATTTCAGTCTTTAATTTTGTTACAATATAGAAAATTGAGCTAGCTTAATGTGAGAGTTGGATTCGTGTCATCCTGAACTCTAATTCAAAAGTCACGGACAATTTAGTGCGGACATCTCAAGTGATCAGCCAGTTAAAATGATCATTCTAAACTGATTATTGGTGCTACTTGAGTAAAAGCTTATAAATGAAGCATAATGCATGGCATCACGCAGTTTATGATACATTGGATAACTTGGAGTCTTTTTCATACCTCTTTCAATCTCAAATGTTGTCACAATATGTAAAATTGAGCTAGCTTAATATGGGCGGTGGACTCATGTCACTTTGAGCAGTAAATCAAAAATTAAATACGATTTTGTGCGGACATGTCAAGTTGATCAACTAGTTAAAATGATCATTCTAAACTTATAATTGGTGGTCCTTGAGTAAAGGCTTATAAATGAGGCATAATGCATGACATCACGTAGTTTGGGATAGATTGTGATATGAGAATGGCCGACAAGGAACCACAACCTAAGGAGCAGCTTGAACCATAGGAGGAAGAAGCCACTAAATATGCTAAGGATCAGCTAGAACCTGTGGATATTGGAGATGAAAGCCTTCAAATCTTCAATGGCCCCATTACCCTATCCAACCAAGCCAAACTTAAGACAACACTACATCACCTTCTCAACAACATTCAGGCCAGTTTTGTGTGTGCTAATCCAACCACATTGGTTGTGATTCAAGCCACCTAAACCTCACCAAGAGAGTTACTTTGGATTGTACTCTTTTTCCCTATTCTTAGTTTTGTCCCAATGGGTTTTCTAAGATAGGTTTTTAATGACGCAAGCCCAAGGTACTTTACAACATCCTCTTGGTGAATCAAGGCCCATTCTATCTCATCATCCACGAAATAAGAGAGGAAGAATCAAGTCAAAACATTATTTTCTTCTTATTCTTTGTCTTAGTTGTCTTTGTAATTCCCTAAGTATTTCCTTTAAGGTTTTGGTAGACTTTTGGGAGTCATTTTGAATTTCCTAGACTACTATAAGTACTCTCTTGTATCCATCTTTCTGAATCACCAAAAATTTTAATAGCAAATCTCCTTTGTAAACTTGTTTGATCATCCTCTTGAATAAGGAATTTTAGAACACTTTCTCATTCCTCTCAAGAGCCGAAAGTCTAAGGGATCTTCATCACCCTTGGAAGTTTCAAGTCGATTCACCCCTTTCCCAACGTGCCTGGCCTTTGTCATTAACACAGAGCAAGCAGATAGTCCAAGTACTTTCCACCATCCTTGAAAAGTATCATCCATTTCCCCTTGTTCTCGGATCCATCCACTTAAGAGCTCACACATCCGCAAGTTATACCACCGTTTCACCCATTCCGGAACGTCAATCAATTCACCCACTCTTCCACAACCGTTTGGAATTGATCAGGGGCGTGATCATCATCAGGATCACATCAGATTGGATTGATTGGAGGCCTTGTCGTAGCTATTTTGGTCTTAACTTTTGTATCAACATAGAAAATTGAGCTAGCTTAATGCCATTGGATCTGTGTCATTTTGAACTCTAAATAAAACTTACGGACGATTTAGTGCGGACTTGTCAAGTTGATCGGCCAGTTAAATTGATCATTCTAAACTGATCACTGGTGCTCCTAGAGTAGAGGCTTATAAGCGAAGCATAATGCATGGCATCATGCAGTTTGGGATACATTTGATTACTTGGAGGCTTTTTTGTAGCTCTTGCGGTCTTAAATGTGGTTAGAATATGGAAAATTGAGCTAGCTTAACGTGGGCGTTGAACTCATGTCATTTTGAGCTCTAAATCAAAAGTTAAAGACGATCTAGTGTGGAAATGTCAAGTTGATCAGCTAGTTAAAAAGATCATTCTAAACTGATCATTGGTGCCCATTGAGTAAAGACTTATATATGAAGCACAATGCATGGGATCACGCATTTTGGGATATATTTGATTAACGTGTCCATTGGATTCGTGCTATTATAAACTCTAAATCAAAATTTACGAACGATTTAGTGCGGATATGTCAAGTGATCGACCAGTTAAAACGTTCGTTCTAAACTGATCATTGGTGCTGCTTGAATAAAGGCTTATCAATGAAGCATAATGCATGACATCACAAGGTTTGGTATAGAATGGATTACGTGGAGGCTTTGTCGTAGTTATTTTGGTCTTAAATTATATCACAATATAGAACATTTAGCTAGCTTAATGTGGGCGTTTGATTCGTATCATTTTGTGGATGATTTAATGCGGAAATGTCAAATGATCTGCTAGTTAAAATGATCATTCTAAATTCAAGCAATCTATAATAATATGAATGAGACCTCGATTCCTCTGTTTGTTTGATTATCACTGGTGCTCCTTGAGTAAAATGCATGCCATCATATAGTTTGGGATAGATTTTACTTGGGGGCTTTGTCGTAGCTATTTTGGTCTTAAAATTTGTTACAATATAGAAAATTAAGCTAGCTTAACGTGGGCATTGGATTTGTTCCATTCTGAACTCTAAATTAAAATTTAGAGACGATTTAGTGCGGACATATCAAGTGGCCGGCCAGTTAAAATGATCATTCTAAACTGATTATTGGTGCACCTTGAGTAAAGGCTTATAAATGAAGCATAATGCATGACATCACAAAGTTTTGGATACATTGGATTACTTGGAGGATTTTTTGTAGCTCTTTGAGTCTCAAATGTTCTCACAATATTGAATATTGAGCTAGCTTAACGTGGGCGTTGGATTAGTGTCATTCTGAACTCTAAATAAAAAGTTACACACGATTTAGTGCAGACTTGTCAAGTGATCGGCCAGTTAGAATGATCATTTTAAGCTGACCATTGGTGCTCCTTGAGTAAAGGCTTATAAATGAAGCATAATGCATGGCATCACGCAGTTTGTGATACATTGGATTACTTGGAGGCTTTGTCGTAGCTCTTTCAGACTCAAATGTTATCACAATATACAAAATTGAGCTAGATTAACATGGGCGTTGGATTCATGTAATTCAGAACTATAAATCAAAATTTACGGAAGATTTATTGCGGACATGTCAAGTGATTGGCCAGTTAAAATTATAATTCTAAACTGATCATTTGTGCTCCTTGAGTAAACACTTATAAATGAAGCATAATACATCGCAATAAGAGTTTTGGGATACATTGGATTACTTGGATGCTTTGTCGTAACTCTTTCAGTCTTAAATGTTGTAACAATATACAAAATTGAACTAGCTTAACGTGTGCGTTCGATTCGTGCCATTCTGAACTCAATATCAAAATTTACAGAAGATTTAGGGCGTACATGTCAAGTAAACGGGCAGTTAAAACGATCATTCTAAACTGATCTCTAGTGCTCCTTGAATAAAGGCTAATAAATGAAGCATAGTACATGACATCATGTTGTTTGGGATATAGTGGATTACTTGGAGGTTTTGTTGTATGTATTTTGGTCTTACATTTGTCACAATATAAAAAATTGAGCTAGCTTAACGTGGGCGTTAGATTCGTGTCATTTTGTTGTCTATATCAAAAGTTATTGATAATTTAATGCGATCATGTCAAGTGATCGGCTAGTTAAAATGATCATTCAAAACTGATCATTGGTGCTCCTTGAGGCTTATAAATGAAGCTTAATGCATGCGATAACGCAGTTTGGGATAGATTGGATTTCTTGGAGGCTTTGTCATAGCTCTTTCGGTCTTAAATTTTATCACAATATAGAAAATTAATCTAGCTTAACGTGGGTGTTGGATTCGTTAGGAACTTGAATATTTCCCAACTGTTCTGGCCATTTACTGTTATTGCTTCTGTAAACATAGCAGCTAAATAATCCCATCGCGTTACATAAGGTCGTACTGTGCTCTCCAAAGAGCAACTCTTCTCAAAATCTCAAAAGGTGATGAGTTGGAATCCCATTCCAACTAAGGATTCTTGTGGTTCTAGAGGATCCAACTACAGGAGAACCAGGGACGGAGAGCTTCCCCCCCCCCCTTTTCCAAAAGTTGCGGAAGATTTAGGTCGGACATATCAATTGATTGGCTAGTTAAAATGAACATTCTTAACTGATCATTGGTGCTGCTTGAGTAAAGGGTTATAGATGAAGCATAATGCATGACATCACGCAGTTTAGGTTAGATTGGATTTCTTGGAGGGTTTCTCATAGCTATTTTGGTCTTAAATTTTATCAGAATATAGAAAATTGAGCTAGCTTCACGTGTTGGATTCATAGCATTCTGAACTATAAATAAAAAGTTACGGACAATTTAGTGCGGACATGTCAAGTTGATCGGCCAGTTAAAACGATCATTCTAAACTAATCGTTGGTGCTCCTTGAGTAAAGACTTACAAATGAGGCATAATGCATGACATCACATAGTTTGGGATAGATTTGATTACTAGGAGGTAGCTATTTTGGTCATAAATATTGTAACAATATAGAAAATTGAGCTAGCATATCGTGGACGTTGGATTCGTGTCATTCTGAACTCTAAATCAAAACTTACGTACGATTTAGTGCGGACATCTCAAGTGATCAGCTAGTTAAACTGATCATTCTAAACTTAATATTGGTGCTCCTTGAGTAAACGCATATAAATGAAGCATAATGCATGGCATCACGTAGTTTGGGATACATTGGATTACTTAGAGGCTTTTTCGTAGCTCTTTCAGTCTCAAATATGGTCACAATATTGCAAATTGATCTAGCTTAACGTGGGTTTGGGACTCATGTCATGTCATTTTGATCATATTAAACTGATCATTGGTGCTGCTTGAGTAAAGCCTTATATATAAATCATAATGCATGACATCACGCAGTTTAGGTTAGAATGGGTTACTTGGAGGCTTTGTGGTAACTCTTTCAATTGATCGGTTAGTTAAAATGATCATTTGAAATATATAATTGTTGCTCCTTGAGTAAAGGCTTATAAATGATGCATAATGCATAACATCACGTAGTTTGGGATAGATTTGATCACTTGGAGGCTTTGTCGAAGCTATTTCAGTCTTAATTTTTGTTACAATATAGAAAATTGAGCTAGCTTAATGTGGGCGTTGGATTCGTGTCTTTTTGAGCTCTAAATGAAAAGTTACGGAAGATTTAGTTTGGACATGTCAAGTGATCAGCTTGTTGAAATGATAATTCTAAACAGATAATTGCTGCTCCTTGAGTAAAGGCTTATAGATGAATCATAATGCATAACATCACGCAGTTTGGAGTAGATTGGATTTCTTGGAGGGTTTCTCGTAACTATTTCGGTCTATAATTTTATCACAATATAGAAAATTGAGCTAGCTTGACGTGGGCATTGGATTCGTGTAATTTTGAGCTCTAAATCAAAAGTTACGGACGATTTAGTGCTGACATGTCAAGTGATCGGCTAGTTAAAATGATTATTCTAAACCTATCATTGTTGGTCCTTAAGTATAGGCTTCTAAATGAGGGATAATGCATGACATCACATAGTTTGGGATAGATTTGATTACAAGGAGGTAGCTATTTCGGTCTTAAATTTTGTAGCAATATAGAAAATTGAGCTAGCATAACGTTGGCGTTGGATTCGTGTCATTCTGAACTTTAAAAGTTACGAATGATTTAGTGTGCACATCTCACGTGATTCGTTAGTTATTCTAAACTTATTATTGGTTCTACTTGAGTAAACGGTTATAAATGAAGCATAATGCATGACATAACACAGTTTGGGATTCATTGGATTTCTTAGACGCCTTTTCGCAGCTCTTTCAGTCTCAAATATGGTCACAATATGTAAAATTGAGCTAGCTTAACATGGGTACTGGGCTCATGTCATTTTGTGCTCTAAATAAAAATTTAAAGATGAATTAGTGCAGATATGTCAAGATGATCAGGTAGTTAAAATGATCAGTCTAAACTGATCATTGGTGCCCTTGAGTAAAGGCTTATAAATGAAGGATGGTGCATGACATCACGCATTTTGGATAGATTGGATTTCTTGGAGGCTTTGTCATTGTCATTTCGGTCTTAAATTTTGTCACAATTTAGAAAGTCGAGCTTGGTTAATATGGGCATTAGATTCGTGTCATTTTGAAATATAAATCAAAAGTTAGTGGCGATTTAGTGCGGACATGACAAGTTGATTGGCCATATAAATTGATCATTGGTGCTCCTTGAGTAAAAACTTATAAATGAAGCATAATGCATGACATCACACAGTTTGGCATACATTGGATTACTTGGAGGCTTTTGCGTAGGTCTTTAAGTATCCCATTTTGTCACAATATGGAAAATTGAGCTAGCTTAACTGGGTGTTGGAATCAGGTCATTTTGAGCTCTAAATCAAAAGTTAAAGACGATATAATGGGGATATGTCAAGTTGATCAGCTAGAAAAATGATTATTCTAAACTGATCATTGGTGCTCCTTGTGTAAAGGCTTGTACATGAAGCATAATGCATGGCGTCACGCAGTTTGGGATACATTGGTTTACTTGGAGGCTTTTTCATAGCTCTTTCAATAATGTGGTCACAATCTTGATAACTCTGCTAGCTTAACGTCGGTGTTGGACTCATGTCATTTTGAGCTCTAAATCAAAAGTTAAAGACGACTTAGTGGGGACATGTCAAGTTGATCAGCTAGGAAAAACGGTTATTCTAAACTAATCACTGGTGCTCCTTGAGTAAAAGCTTATAAATGAAGCGTATACATGGCGTCATGCAGTTTGGGATTAGTTTACTTGCAAGCTTTTTCGTAGCTCCTTGAATCTCAAATGTGGTCACATCGTGGATAACTGAACTAGCTTAACATGGGCGTTGGACTCATGTCTTCTTGAGCTCTAAATGAAAAGTTAAAGACGATTTAGTGCGGCCATATCAAGTTTATCAGCTAATTAAAATCATCATTCTAAACTGATCATTGGTGCTCTTTGAGTAAAGGGTTATAAATGATGCATAATGTGTGGCATCATGCAGTTTGGGATACATTGGATTACTTGGAAGCTTTTTGGTAGCTTTTTCAGTCACAAAGTTGTCACAATATAGAAAATTGAGCTAGCTTAGTGCGGGCGTTGGATTCGTGTCATTCTAAACTCTAAATCAAAAGTTATAGACGATTTTGTGCGAACATTTCAAGTTGATCGGCTAGTTAAAATGATCATTCTAAACTGATCATTGGTGCTCCTTGAGTAAAGACTTATAAATGAAGTATAATGCATGGCATCACGCAGTTTGGAATACATTGGTTTACTTGGAGGCTTTTTCGTAGCTATTTCAGTCTCAAATGTTGTCACAATATGGAAAATTGAGCTAGCTTAACATTGACACTAGGCTCATGTCATTTTGAGCTCTAAATAAAAATTCAAAGATGATTTAGTGCACAAATGTCAGCTAGACGATTTTGTGCGAACATTTCAAGTTGATCAGCTAGTTAAAATGATCAGTCTAAACTGATCATTGGTGTCCCTTGAGTAAAGGCTTATAAATGGAAGATAGTGCATGACATCACACATTTTGGATAGATTGGATTTCTTGGAGGCTTTTTCGTAGCTATTTTGGTCTTGAATTTTGTCACAATATAGAAAGTTGAGCTAGGTAAATATCGGCGTTAGATTCGTGTCACGATTTAGTGTGGATATGTCAAGTTGATTGGCCAGTGAAAATGATCAATCTAAATTGATCATTGGTGCTCTTTGAGTAAAGGCTTATAAATAAACATAATGCATGGCATAGTGTAGTTTGGGATACAATGGATTACTTGGAAGCTTTTTCGTAGTTCCTGCAGTCTCAAAGTTATCACAATATAGAAAATTGAGGTAGATTAGCGTGGGCGTTGGATTCGTGTCATTCTAAACTCTAAATCAAAAGTTACAGACGATTTAGTGCGGACATTTCAAGTTGATCAGCCAGGAAAAATGATTATTCTAAACTTATCATTGGTGCTCCTTGGGTAAATGTTTATAAATGAAACATAATGCATGGCATCATGCAGTTTGGGATGAATTGGTTTACTTGGAGGCTTTGTCATAGCTCTTTCATTCTCCAATATGGTCACATTATGGATAACTGAGCTAGCTTAACATGTGCGTTGGACTCATGCCATTTTGAGCTCTAAATCAAAAGTTAGAGACGATTTAGTGCGGACATGTCAAGTTGATCAGCTAGTTAAATTGATCATTCTAAATAGATCATTGGTGCTCCTTAAGGAAAGGCTGATAAATGAAGCATAATGTATGTCATGACGCTGTTACGGATATATTTGATTACTTGGAGGCTTTGTCGTAGGTATTGCGGTATTAAATTTTGTCACAATATATAAAATTCAGCTAGTTTAATGTGGGTGTTGGATTCGTGTCAGTCAGAACTCTAATCAAAAGTTACAGACGATTCGATGCGGACATGTCAAGTGATCGGCTAGTTAAATTGATCATTCTAGACTGATCATTGTTGCTCTTTAAGTAAAGGCATATAAATGAAGCATAATGTATGGCATCACACAGTTTGGGATATTTTGTTACTTTGAGGCTTTGTCATAGCTATTTCGGTCTTAAATTTTGTTACATTATAGAAAACTGAGCTATCTTAACGTGAGCATTGGTTTCATGTCTTTCTGAACTCTAAATAAAAAGTTACAAACGATTTAGTGCGGATATCTCAAGTGATCGGCCAAATAAAATGATCATTCTAATCGGATTATTTGTAATTCTTGATTAAAGGCTTATAAATGAATAATAATGCCTGGCAACACGCTGTTTTGGATACATTGGATTACTTGGAGGCTTTTTCGTTGCTCTTTCAGTCACAAATGTGGTCACAATATGGAAAATTGAGCTAGCTTAACATGGGCGTTAGACTCATGTCATTTCGAGCTGTAAACCAAAAGTTCCGGACGATTAAGTGCGGACATGACAAGTTGATCAGCTAATTAAAATGATCATTCTAAATTTATCATTGGTGCCCCTTGAGTAAAAGCTTATAAATGAAGCATAATGCATGGCATCACGCATCTCGGGATAGATTGGACTGCTTGGAGGCTTTGTTGTAAGTATTCTGATCTTGAATTTTGTCACAATATAGAAAATTTAGCTAGGTTAACGTGGGTGTTGGATTCGTGTCATTTGGAACTCTAAATCAAAAGTTACGGATGATTTAGTGCGGACACGTCAGGTGATCGGCTAGCTAAAATGAGCATTCTAAACTGATCATTGTTGCAGCTTGAGTAAAGGCTTGTAAAAGAAGCATAATGCATGGCATCGCACCGTTTGGGATAGGCTTTGTCGTAGCTATTTTGGTCTTAAATTTTGTTACAATATAGAAAATTTGGCTACCTTAACGTGGTCATTGGATTCGTGCCATTATGAACTCTAAATCAAAAGTTACAGACGATTTAGTGCGGAAATGTCAAGTGATTGGCCAGTTAAAATGATCATTCTAAATTGATCATCGGTGCTCGTTGAGTAAAGGCTTATAAATAAAGCATAATGCATGGCATCATGCACTTCAGGATAGATTAGATTACATGGAGTCTTTGTCATTTCAATTTTGGTCTTAAAATTTGTCAGAATATAGAAAATTGAGCTAGCTTAACGTGCGCGTTGAAATCGTGTCATTCCGAAC
Source organism: Pugionium cornutum (assembly GCA_018901935.1). Lineage (NCBI taxonomy): Eukaryota > Viridiplantae > Streptophyta > Magnoliopsida > Brassicales > Brassicaceae > Pugionium > Pugionium cornutum. The sequence goes on along the minus strand of CM032162.1, from coordinate 25,824,704 downwards.
TCTAAATCAAAAGTTATGGACGATTTATTGCGGTCATGTCAAGTGATCAGCCAATTAAAATTATCGTTCTAAACTTATTACTGGTTCTCCTTGAGTAAAGGGTTATAAATGAATTATAATGCATGGCATCACTCATTTCGGATACATTGGATTAATTAGACGCTTTTTTCGTAGCTCTTTCTTTCTAAATTGTTTACACAATATGGAAAATTGAGCTAGCTTAACATGGGCGTTGGACTCATGGCACTTTGAGCTCTAAATAAAAAGTAAAGGATGCTTTTGTGCGGACATGTCAAGTGGTTCAACTAGTTAAAATGCTCATTCTAAACTGATCATTGGTTCTCCTTGAGTAAAGGGTTACAAGTGAAGCATAATGCATGACATCACACTGTTTGGGATACATTGCATTTCTTGGAGGCTTTGTCCTATCTATTTCGGTCTTAACTTTTGTCACAATATAGAAAATTAAGCTAACTTAACGTGGTGTTGGATTTGTGTCATTTTGAACTCTAAAACAAAGTTACGGATGATTTAGTGCAGACATGTCATGTTGATCGGCCAGTTAAAATGATCATACCAAACTGATCATTGGTCCTCTGTGAGTACAGCCTTATAAATGAAGCATAATGCATGGCATCACACAATTTAAGATATATCGAATTACTTGGAGGCTTTGTCGTAGCTATTTCTGTCTTAAAATTTATCACAATAGAAAAAATTAAGCTAGCTTAATGTGGGCATTGGATTTGTATCATTTTGAACTCTAAATAAAAAGTTACAGACGACTTAGTGCGGACATGTCAAGTTGATCGTCCAGTTAAAATGATCATTCTAAACTGATCATTGGTGCTGCATCGGTAAAGACTTATAAATGAAGCATAATGCATTTCATCACGCCATTTCAGATACATTGGATTACTTGGAGCTAGCTTAACATGGGCGTTGGACTAATGTCATTTTGAGCTCTAATCAAATTTTAAAAACGATTTAGTTAGGACATGTAAGTTGATCGGCTAGTTAAAATGATCATTCTAAACTGATCATAAGTGCTCCTTGTGTAAAGGACATAAATGAAGCATAATACATGGCATCATGCAGTTTGGGATATATTGGATTACTTGGAGGCTTAACCATAGCTATTTTGCTTTTAACTTTTGTCGCAATATAGAAAGTTGAGCTAGCTTAAACGTGGGTGTTGGATTCTTGTCATGTTGAACTCTAAATAAAAGTTATGGACGATTTAATGCGGAGATGTCAAGTTGATCGGCCAGTTAAAATGATCATTCTAAACTGATCACTGGTGCTCCTTGAGTAAAGGCTTATAAGTGAAGCATAACGCATGACATCACACCGTTTGGGATGCATTGGATTACTTGGAGGCTCTGTAGTCACTCTTTCAGTTTCAAATGTTGTCACAATATAGAAAATTGAGCTAGCGTAACGTGGGCGTTTGATTCCAGTTTTTTGAATTCTAAATGAAAAGTTACGGTCGATTTAGTGCGGACATGTCAAGTTGATGGGCCAGTTGAAATGATCATTCTAAACTGATCATTGGTGCTCCTTGAGTAAAAACTTGTAAATGAAGCATAATGCATGACATCACACAGTTTGGGATAGATTGAATTACTTGGAGGCTCTGTCATAGCTATTTCAAACTTAATTTTTTTTCAAAATCTAGAAAATTGAGCTAGGTTAACATGGGCATGGATTCGTGTCATTCTGAACTCTAAATCAAAATGTTAAAGACGATTTAGTGCAAACATGTCAAGTTGATCAGCTAGTTAAAATGATCATTCTAAACTGATCACTGGTGCTCCTTGAGTAAACGCTTATACATGAAGCATAATGCATGACATCACGAAGTTTGGGATAGGTTGAATTACTTGGAGGCTTAACTATAGCTATTTTGGTGTTAACTTTTGTCACAATATAGAAAATTGAGCTAGCTTAACGTGGGCATTGGATTCTTGTCATTTTGAGCTCTGAATGAAAAGTTAAAGACGAATTAGTGCATACATGTCATGTTGATCAGCTAGTTAAAATGACCATTCAAGACTGATCATTGGTGCTCCTTGAGTAAAGGCTTGTAAATGAAGAAGAATGCATGACATCACGCAGTTAGGGATATATTGAATTAGTTGGAGGCTCTGTCGTAGCTTTTTCGATCTTAAATGTTTTCACAATGTAGAAAATTGAGCTAACTTAACCTAGATGTTGGATTCATATCATTTTGAATTCTAAATAAAAAGTTACACACGATTTAATGCAAACATGTCAAGTGATCGACCCGTTAAAATGATCATTTTAAACTGATCATTGGTACTCCTTGAATAAAGGCTTATAAATGAAGCATAATCCCTGACATCTCACAGTTTCTGATTGATGGAATTACTTGGAGGCATAATGTATGGCATCACACAGTTTGGGATAGATTGGATTACTTGGAGGCTTAACCATAGCTATTTTGGTCTTAACTTTTTAAACAATATAGAAAATTGAGCTAGCTTAACTTGGGTGTTGGATTCTTGTCATTTTGAACTCTAAATAAAAGGTTACAAACGATTTAGTGCAGAAAGTTCAAGTTGATCGACAACTAAAATAATCATTTTAAACTGATCATTGATGCTCATTGAGTAAAAGCTTATAAATGAAGCATAATGCATGGCATGACACAGTTTTGGATATATTGGATAAATTGGAGGGTTTGTAGTAGCTCTTTAGTCTCAAATGTGGTCAAAATATGGAAAATTAAGCTAGCTTAACGAAGGCATTGGACTCATGTCATTATGAGCTCTAAATTAATCAAAACTTAAAGACAATTTAGTGCGTACATGTTAAGTTGATCAGCTAGTTAAAATGATCATTCTTAACCGATCATTGGTGCTCCTTGTGTAAAGGCTTGTAAATGAAGTATAATGCCTGACATCACACAGTTTGGGATAGATTGAATTACTTGGAGGCTTTGTCGTAGCTATTTCATTCTTAAATTTTTTCACAATGTAGAAAATTGAACAAACTTAACGTATGTGTTGGATTCGTGTCATTTTGAACTCTAAATAAAAAGTTACGGATGATTTAATGCAAACATGTCAAGTGATCGGCCAGTTAAAATGATCATTCTAAACTGATCATTGGTGCTCCTTGAATAAAGGATTATAAATGAAGCATAATCAATGACATCACACAGTTGCTGATATATGGAATTACTTGGAGGCTTTGTCGTAGCTTTTTGGTCTTAAATTTTTGTCACAATATTGGCAATTGAGCTAGTGTAATGTGGTCGTTGGATTCGTGTCATTCTAAACTCTAAATTAAAAGTTATGTACAAATTAGTGCCCACATGTCAAGTGATCGGCCAGTTAAATTGATCATTCTAAACTGATCATTGGTACTCTTTGAGTAAAGGCTTATAAATGAAGCATAATGCATGACATCACATGGTTTGGGATATATTGGATTACTTGGAGGGTTTGTCGTAGCTATTTCGGTCTTTAAATTTATCACAATATAGAAAATTGAGCTAGCTTAATGAGGGCGTTGGATTCGTATCATTTTGAACTCTAAAAAAAAGTTACAGACTATTTAGTGTGGGCTGGTCAAGTTGATCGGTCAGTTAAAATGATCATTCTAAACTATTCATTGGTGCTCCTTGAGTAAAGGCAAATACATGAAGCATAATCCATGGCATCACAGAGTTTGGGATAGATTGGTTTACTTGCAGGCTTAATCGTAGCTATTTCGGTCTTAAATTTTGTCACAATATAGAAAATTGAGCTAACTTAACGTGGGTGTTGGATTCATTTCATTTTGAACTCTAAGTAGAAAGTTTTGGACGATTTAGTGCGGACACGTCAAGTTGATCGGCGAGTTAAAATGATCATTCTAAACTGATCATTGGTGCTCCTTCAGTAAAGGCTTATAAATGATGCATAATGTTGTCATCACACAGTTTGGGATACATTGGATCATTGGTGTGGACATGTCAAGTTAAAATCATCATTCTAAACAAATCATTAGTGCTCCTTGAGTAATGGCTTATAAATGAGGCATAATGCATGGCATCAAGCAATTTTGGATACATTGGATTACTTCTAGGCTCTGTTTTGGCTCTTTCAATCTCAAATGTTGTCAGATTTTTGAAAATTGACCAAGCTTAATGTGGGCGTTGGATTATTGTCATTCTGATCTCTAATTCAAATGTTACAGACGATTTTGTGCCCACATGCAAAGTTGATCGGCCAGTTAAAATGAGCATTATAGACTGATCATTGGTGCTCCTTGAGAAAATGCTTATAAATGAAGCATAATGCATGACATCACGCAGTTGGGGATACATTGGATTACTTGAAGGCTTTGTAGTAGCTCTTTTAGTCTCTAATGTTGTCACAATATAGAAAATTTGCTAGCCTCTATTTGCTATCTTAACGTGGGCGTTGCATTCATGTCATTCTAAACTCTTAATCAAAAGTTTTGGACGATTTAGTGTGGATATTTAGGTTGATCGGCCATTTAAAATGATCATTATAAACCAAGAATTGGTGCTACCTTAGTAAAGTTAATAAATGAAGCATGATGCTTGACATCATGCAGCTTGAGATACATTGGATTACTTGATGGATTTTTTGTAGCTCTTTGAGTCTGAAATGTTGTCACAATATGGAAAATTGAGCTAGCATAACGTGGGCGTTGGACTCATGTCATTTTGTGCTCTAAATCAAAAGTTAAAGATGATTTAGTGTGGAAATGTGAGGTTAATCAGCTAGTTAAAATAATCATTCTAAATTGATCATTGATGCTCCTTAAGTAAAGGCTTATAAATGAAGCATAATGCATGGAGCACATAGTTTGCGATACATTGGATTACTTGGAGGCTTTTTTGTAGATGTTTTAGTTTCAAATGTTGTCACAATATGGAAAATGAGCTAACTTAACGTGGGTATTGGATTCATGTCACTTTGAGCTCTAAATAAGAAGTTAAAGCCGATTTAGTGCAGACATGTCAACTTGATCGACCAGTTAAAATGATCATTCTAAACTGATTATTGGCTTATAAATGAATCATAATGCATGACATCAGGAAGTTTGGGATAGATTGGATTACATGGATGCTTTTTTCGTAGCTATTTCGATGTTAACTTTTTTCTCATTACACAAAGTTGAACTAGCTTAACATGGGCATTGGATTCGTGCCATTCTGAACTCTAAAGCAAAAGTTACGAAGGATTTAGTGTGGAAAAGTCAAGTTGATCAACTAATTAAAATGACCATTCTAAAGTGATCATTGGTGCTCCTTGAGTAAAGGCTTATAAATGAAGCATAATGCATGGCATCACATATTGCGGGATACATTGGATTAATTGGAGGCTTTGTTGTTGCTCTATCTGTCTCATATCTTGTCACAATATAGAAAATTCAGCTACCTTAACGTGGGCATTGGATTCGTGTCATTTTAAACTCTAAATCAAAAGTTACGGACGACTTAGTGCGACATGTCAAGTTGACTAGCCTGTTAAAATGATCATTCTGAATTGATCATTGGTGGTCCTTGAGTAAAGGTTTATATATAAAGATTAATGCATGGCATCACATAATTTCAGATAGATTGGATTACTTGAACGCTTTTTCGTAGCTATTTCGGTCTTAAATGTTGTCACAATATAGAAAATTAAGCTAGCTTAACGTGAGCGTTGGGTTCGTGTCATTCAGAAATCTAAATCAAAAGTTATGGACGATTTAGTGCGGACATGTCAAGTGATCGACCAATTAAAATGATCATTTTAAACTGATTATTGGTGTTTCCTTTAATAAATGAAGAATAATGCATGATGTCACGAAGGTTGGGATACATTGGATTACTTAGAGGCTTTATAGTAGCTATTTTAGTCCAAAATGTTGTCACAATATGGAAAGTTGAGCTAGCTTAATGTGGATGTTGGACTGATGTCATTTTTAGGTCAAAATCAAAAGTTAAAGATGATTAAGTGCTGTCATGTCCAGTTGATCAGCTAGTTAAAATGATCATGCTAAAGTGATCATTAGTGTTCCTTGAATAATGGCATATAAATGAAACATAATGGATGGCATCACGTAGTTTAGGATATATTGGATTAGTTGGAGGCGTTGGATTTAGTGTGGCCAATTCAAGTTGATCAACTAGATAGGATAGATCATTTCGTAGCTGTTTTAGTTTCAAATGTTGACACAATATAAAAAAATTGAGGTAGCTTAACATGGGTGTTGGATTTGTCATTCTGAACTCTTAATCAAAAGTTATAGACGATTTAGTGTGGACGTAACAAGTTGATCGGCGAGTTAAAATGATCATTCCAAACTGATCAGTGGTGCTACTTGAGTAAAGTCTTATAAATGAAGCATAACGCATGGCATAATGCAGTTTGGGATAATTTGGATTACTTGTAGACTTTGTCGTAGCTATTTCAGTCTCAAATATTGTCACTATCATGAAAATGGAGTTTGCCTAATGTGGGCATTGGATTCGTGTCATTCTGAACTCTAAATCAAAACTTACGGGGCGATTTAGTGTGGACATGTCAAGTTAAAATCATCATTCTAAACAAATCATTGGTGCTCCTTGAGTAAAGGCTTGTAAATGAATCATAATGCATGGCATCAAGCAATTTTTGATACAATGGATTACTTCTGGGCTGTGTTGTAGCCCTTTCAATCTCAAATGTTGTCAGATTTTTGAAAATTGAGCTAGCTTAATGTGGGCGTTGGATTCGTGTCATTCTGATCTTTAATTCAAACGTGACGGACGATTTCGTGCCCACATGTAAAGTTGAACGGCCAGTTAAAATGAGCATTATAAACTGATCATTGGTGCTACTTGAGTAAATGCTTATCAGTGAAGCATAATGCATGGCATCACGCAGTTTGGGATACATTGGATTACTTGAAGGCTTTGTAGTAGCTCTTTTAGTCTCAAATGTTGTCACAATATAGAAAATTTGCTAGCCTAATTTTGCTATCTTAACTTGGGCATTGGATTCATGTCATTCTAAACTCTTAATCAAAAGTTTCGGATGATTTAGTGTGGACATGTTAGGTTGATCGGTCATTTAAAATGATAATTAAAAACCTAGGATTGGTGCTCCCTTAGTAAGGTGATAAATGAAGCATAATGCATGACATCAAGCAGTTTTTGATACATTGGATTACTTGATGGCTTTTTTGTAGCTCTTTCAATCTCAAATGAAGCATAATTCATGGAGCACACAGTTTGCGATACATTGGATAACTTGGAAGCTTTTTCGTAGATGTTTTAGTTTCAAATGTTGTCACAATATTGAAAAATGAGGTAACTTAACGTGGGAATTGGATTCATGTCACTTTGAGATCTAAATAAGAAGTCAAAGCCGATTTAGTGCAGACATGTCAACTTGATTGACCAGTTAAAATGATCAATCTAAACAGATTATTGGCTTATAAAAGAAGCATAATGCATTACATCAAGTAGTTTGGGATAGAGTAGATTACATGGAGGCTTTGTCGTAGCTATTTTGGTGTTAACCTTTTTACATTACAGAAAATTGAGCTAGCTTAACATGGGCGTTGGATTCGTGCCATTTTGAACTCTAAATCCAAAGTTATGAAGGACTTAGTGTGGAAAAGTCAAGTTGATCAACTAATTAAAATGATCATTCTAAAGTGATCATGGGTGCTCCTTGAGTAAAGGCTTATAAATGAAGCATAATGCATGGCATCACGCAGGTTGGGATACATTGAATTACTTGGAGGCTTTGTAGTAGCTATTTCAGTCCCAAATGTTGTCACAATATGGAAAAATGAGATACCTTTACGTGGGCATTAGATTCATGTAATTTTGAGCTCTAAATCAAAAGTCAAATCCGATTTAGTTCATACATGACAAGTTGATCGGCCAGTTAAAATGATCATTCTAAACTGATTATTTGTGTTCATTGAGTAAAAGCTTATAAAGGAAGCATAATGCATGGCATTAGGCAGTTTGGGATAGATTGGATTACATGGAGGCTTCGTCGTAGCTATTTTGATGTTAAATTTTTTCACATTATAGAAAATTGAGCTAGCTTAACATGTGCGTTGGATTCGTGCCATTCTGAACTCCAAATCAAAAGTTACGAACTATTTGGTGTGGACAAGTCAAGTTGATTAGATAATTAAAATGATCATTCTAAACTTATCATTGGTACTCCTTGAGTAAACGCTTATAAATGAAGCATAATGCATGGCATCACGCAGTGTTTGTGATACATTGGATTACATGAATGCTTTGTATTAGCTATTTCAATCTCAAATGTTGACACAATATGGAAAATTGATGTAGCTTAACACTGGCATTGGACTCATGTCATTCTGAGCTTTCAATGAAAAATTTAAGAAGATTTAGTGCGGACATGTGAAGTTGATGAGGTAGTTAAAATGATCATTGATGTTCCTTGAGTAAAGGCTTATAAATGAAGCATAATGCATGGCATCACGCACTTTGGGATACATTGGATAACTTGGAGTCTTTGTCCTAGCTATTTTAGTCTTAAATGTTGTCACAATATGGAAAATTGAGCTAGTTTGACGTGAGCATTGGATTCATATAATTTTGAGCTATAAATCAAAAGTAAAAGACGGGTGCTCCTTGAGTAAAGGCTTTTAAATGAACCATAATGCATGGTTTGTGTGATCTTCTACCTAATTTGATAACATATTTTTAAACAAATTTCTTAAATTGAAAAGCATTAACTAAAATGTTAATTTTCTTTTATTTATATCAAAATAAGTTATCAAAATACTAACTCTTTTGTAACAAACATATAAATATGACAAGATTAAGTTTAAAGACTCACGAATCTAAAATTAAAAAGAAAAAATACAAAATTCTATATACAATTTTATCTAAAATAATTAAAGTACTGTCACACAAATGAGGACATTTATTTCGTTTTTAACTCTTTTTATTCTTGTTTCATCATGTAAGGTTACATGTTTTATTAGTTGTTTCATAAAAATATTTTCTAGTACTTTTGAAATATTAATTTTAGTTTTTTAAAACATTTGTAGGTGCATCAAATATTATAAGCAAAGCCGTTTCCGAAAAGAGAACTCCTTCTTATGTTTCAGCAAAGAGTCTGATGGCTGAATTTCATAGATCCGATCATCTTCTAGCAAATGATCATAATGAACTCAGTCCTGCGGACAACATGATTGGTTATTATCATGAATGTGCATATTATTGTATGAGACAGGGAAGATGGATGGCTGAATGTCGAACTTGGAAATGTTACTGTGGGAAAATCATAACAAAATAATTAAATTTTATTTTGACTTTCAATTTATTTATCAATTATATACGATTTATATTTCGAAATAATGCGATTATACCTGATGTATCATTCGATGAAAAATTGTTATAAAATTATTGAATATATATGTGTAGACTTATCTAACCAACACAATTATTTATTGATTAATTTTATTTTATTAAATTACATGTTGACATATCTTCATTTGATTTGTGCTATACCCAAAACTAAAGTAAAACGAAGTATATAATTAAACGGATTGGTTTAAAAGTTAAGAATATGTCTAACTGTGCTAGACGTTTTATTGATTAAATTTTTTCAATCAGATCTATGAATAGTAAAAATGAAGGACAAAAGTGCAAAAACGTAACCACTGTGGATTAGTAGAGGATTATTTGTTATGAAGATTCTTGTATCCATTTTCAACACACAAATTTGGTAATCGTTCAATTTTTATGTTTTGATATTTTTAAATAAATTTACCCTTTAAAACATAATCCAAATTTTTTATCAAAAGCAACAAAAATACACTTTAATGGATTTTAAAGTATTATTTGGATCAAACCCATTATTTTTTCAACTCTTTCATCTTAAGAGAGATTTTATATAAAATTTTTTTCTTTAAAATTAGTTGTTTTCAAAAGTGAGTAGTCAAAATTGAAAGGATGTACGAGTGAATTTGAATTTTTCCTTCGCTTATTACAAATAATAAATGTACGGTTCTTTAAATACTATATCTCTAATTATCTACCTTTTGCATATTTTTTATTTCACGCTACAATTAATCTTGTTAGTAATTGATATTGTACCCTCGTATAAGATTTAGGATGATATAGCTATGATAACTTAGGATTATCAAGAAAACAAATAGATTATAACAATCATGAATTTAGGTGCTATTCAAACTTGAATTATTCATGCAGAATTGGTAAAAATCAGATGAATAACAATGATTTCTCATTGATAATATATATATTAATTTGATTTTCTCACATTAAATTTTATTAGTTTTGACTACTATATACTATTTTTGTGTATATCCAAAAAAATATAAAGTTCACAATTTATTTGAAGATATGCCATTGTGTTTAGCTAATGCATTTTCCTATTCTAAATGTCTCTTTAGCAGCCATCCCGGAAGCATTGAGAAATTATTTGTATTAATATTTGATCAATTATATAATTCTTTTTTGATAAAATTATTTATTTTTATTAATGATGAAACTTGACTTTGATTTTCATTTTACCTCATAAAACCTATTTTGAAAATGAAAATTATAAGAGAAACGAATGACTAAAATATTTTCAATGGGATGATGAATCTAGGAAATATGATAAGTGTGAGATGATGTTTACTATTCACGAGATACAATAACCCGGATAACTGAACCAGGATTTGGAACCTAGAGGAGCAAGTTAGAAGGATTTTCAGGTGATATAGATGATGAACAAGAGGGCATTGGGGTTTATGAAAAAGCATGATGTTGATTATAAAGAGATATAGTATACAAGATTAAGATTTCGTCCACTTTGCAATGATGTTTAGACATAGGAACTCTCATGGAATCAAGACGATATGATATTTTTTACACAATACAAAAAAATTTCATATACTCAGATATACATTAGGAAATAAACATCAATATCAAAGTATGTTTATGAAATTTCTAATACCACTTCAATACAGTTTAAATTTACTAAAGTAGTTTTGATTTGATGATATATGACCAATATATGACATCATGTACATTGAATATATTGGATTAGTTGGAGGCTTTTTCTATCTCTTTCAGTCTCAAATTTTGTAACAATATAGAAAATTGGCGTAGCGTAATGTGGGCGTTGGATTCGTGTCATTCAGAACTCTAAATCAAAAGTTACGGACGATTTAGGGGTGACATGTCAAGTTGATCAGCAAGTTAAAATGATCATTCTAAACTGAGCATTTGTTCTCCTTGAGTAAAAGCTTATAAATGAAGTATAATGAATGGCATCACATTGTTTGGGATACATTGGATTACTTGTAGACTTTGTAGTAGCTCTTTCAGTGTCAAATATTGTCACAATACAGAAAATTGAGCTAGCTTAATGTGGGCGTTGACTCATTTCACTTTTAGCTCTAAATAAAAAGTTGAAGACGATTTAGTGCAGACATGTCAAGTTTATTAGCTAGTTAAAATGATAATTCTAAACTGATCAATGGTGCTCCTTGAGTAAAGTTTTATAAATGAAGCATAAATCATGGCATCACGAAATTTGGTATAGATTCAATTACTTGGAAACTTTGTCTTTCTGAGTTCTATATGAAAATTTAAAGATGATTTAGTGCGGACATATCAAGTTGATCTGCTAGGTAAAATGATCATTCTAAACTGATCATTGGTGCTCCTTGATTTAAGGCTTTGAAATGAAGCATAATGCATTGCATCACGCAGCTTTTGGATACATTGGATTATTTGGACGATTTGTCGTAGCTCTTTCAGTCTCAAATGTTGTCACAATATAGAAAATTGAGCTAGGTTAATGTGGGCATTGGATTCGTGTCATTCTGAACTCTTAATCAAAAGTTACGGACAATTTAGTGCATACATGACAAGTTGATCGGCGAGTTAAATTGATCATTCTAAAGTGATCATTGGTGGTCCTTGAGTAAAGACTCATAAATGAAGCATAATGCATAACATCACGCAGTTTGGGATATATTCAGTGTCAAATGTTGCCACAATACAAAAAATTGAGATATCTTAATGTGGGCGTTGACTCATGTCACTTTTAGCTCTAAATAAAAAGTTGAAAACGATTTAGTGCAGACATGTCAAGTTGATTAGCTAGTTAAATGATAATTTTAAAATGATCATTAGTGCTCCTTGAGTAAAGGCTTATAAATGAAGCATAAATCATGACATCATGCAATTTGGGATACATTCAATTACTTGGAGACTTTGTCGTAGATCTTACGGTCTCAAATGTTGTCACAATATTGAAAATTTGCAAGCCTAATGTGGGCATTGGATTCGTGTCATTCCGAACTCTTAATCAAATGTTACGGACGATTTACTGTGGACATGTCAGGTCGATCAGCCATCTAAAATGATCATTATAAACTGATCGGTGGTGCTCCCAGAGTAAAGGTTATAAATGAAGCATGATGTATGACATCAAGATGTTTCGGATACATTGGATTACATGATGGCTTTTTCGTAGCTCTTTGAGTGTCAAATGTTGTCACAATATGGAAAATTGACCAAGCAAAACGTGGACGTTGGAGTCATGTCATTTTGTGCTCTACATCAAAAATTAAAAATGATGTAGTGTGGACATGCTAAATTGATTAGATAGTCAAAATGATCATTCTAAAGTGATAATTAGTTCTCCTTGAGTAAAGGCGTATAAATGAAGCATAATTCATAGCATCACGTAGTTTGGGATAGATAGCGTTACTTGGAGGCTTTGTCTAGCTCTTTCACTCTCAAATGTTGTCACAATATAGAAACTTGAGCTAGTTTAACGTGGGCATTGGATTTATGTCATCTATGCTCTAAATCAAAGTTAAAGACGATTTAGTGTGGACAAGTCAAGGTTATCAGCTTGTTACAATGATCATTCTAAATTGATCATTGGTTCTCCTTGAGTAAAGGCTTATAAATGAAGCATAATCCATGGCATCACGCATTTTGGGATAGATGGGATTACTTGGAGGCTTTGTCGTAGCTATTTCGTTCTTAAATTTTGACATAATATAGAAATTTTAGCTAGCTTAACATGGGTGTTGGATTCGTTTCATTTTGAACAATAATTCAAAAGTTGCAAATGATATAGTGTGGACATGTCAAGTTGATCATCTAGATAAAATGATAATTCTAAACTGATCATTGGTGCTCCTTGAGTAAAGGCTTATAAATGAAGCATAAGGCATGGCATTATGCAGTTTGGGATCAATTGGATTACTTGGAGGCTTTGTCGTAGCTATTTTCGTGTTAAAATTTGTCACAATATAGAGCATTAAGGTAGCTTAACATGGGCGCTAGGTTCGTGTCATTCTGAACTCTAAATCAAAAGTTATGAGCGATTTAGTGTGGACATGTCAGGTTGATCGGCAAGTTAAAATAATCATTCTAAACTGATCATTGGTGCTCCTTTAGTAAAGGCTTGTAAATGAAGCATAATGTATGGAATCACGCAGATTAGGATATATTGGATTACTTTAAGGCTTTGTGATAGGTTATTCATTTTCAAATGTTTTCACCATATCGAAAATTGACCTAGCTTTACGTGGGCGTTGGATTTGTGTCATTCTGAACTCTAAATCAAAAGTTACGAACAATTTATTGCGGATCATTGGTGTTCCTTGAGTAAAGACTTAAAAATGAAGCATAGTGCATGGCATAACAGAGCTTGGGATACATTGGATCACTTGGAGGCTTTGTAGTAGCTCTTTCAGTCTCAAATGTTGACACATTATGGAAAATTGAGGCAGCTTAACATGGGAGTTGGACTCATATAATTCTGAGCTCTGAATGAAAAGGTAAAGATGATTTTGTGCAGACATGTCAAGTTGATGGGCCAGTTAAAGTGATCATTCTAAACTGATCATTGGTGCTCCTTTAGTAAAGGCTTGTAAATGAAGCATAATGTATGGAATCTTAGGATAATTGGATTACTTTAAGGCTTTGTCATTTCAAATGTTTGGAAAATTGACCTAGCCGTGGGCGTTGGATTTGTGTCATTCTGAACTCTAAATCAAAAGTTACGCAATTTATTGCGGATCATTGGTGTTCCTTGAGTAAAGACTTAAAAATGAAGCATAGTGCATGGCATAACAGAGCTTGGGATACATTGGATCACTTGGAGGCTTTGTAGTAGCTCTTTCAGTCTCAAATGTTGACACATTATGGAAAATTGAGGCAGCTTAACATGGGAGTTGGACTCATATAATTCTGAGCTCTGAATGAAAAGGTAAAGATGATTTTGTGCAGACATGTCAAGTTGATGGGCCAGTTAAAGTGATCATTCTAAACTGATCATTGGTGCTCCTTGAGTAAAGGCTTAAAAATGAAGCATAGTGCATGGCATAACAGAGCTTGGGATACATTGGATTACTTGGAGGCTTTGTAGTACCTCTTTCAGTCTCAAATGTTGTCACATTATGGAAAATTGAGGCAGATTAATGTGGAAGTTTGACTCATATCATTTTGAGCTCTAAATGAAAAGGTAAAAATGATTTAGTGCGGACATGTCAAGTTGATCAGCTAGTTAAAATGATCAACTAAACTGATCATTGGTGCTCCTTGAGAAAAGGCTTATAAATGAAGCATAATGCATGACATCAAACAGTTTGGGATAAATGTTGTTAGAATATAAAAAATTGAGCTAGATTAACGTGGGCGTTGGATTCGTGTCATTCTGAACTCTAAACAAAAAGTTACGGATGATTTAGTGCAGAAATGTCAAGTTGATTGGCTAGTTAAAATGATCATTCTAAACTGATCACTTGTCCTCCTTGGGTAAAAACTTATAAATGAGGCATAATGCATGGCATCAGGCAGTTTGGGATACATTGGATTATTTGGAGGCTTTGTTGTATCTCTTTCGCTCTCAAATGTTGTCACAATATAGAAAATTGAGCTAGCTTAACATGGGCGTTGGATTCGTGTCATTTTTAACTCTAAAAAAAAGTTACGGACGATTTAGTGCGGATTTGTCAAGTTTATCCGCCTGTCAAAATGATCATTCTAAAATGATCATTGGTGCTCCCTGAGTAAAGGCTTATAAATGAAGCACCATGCATGGCATCAGGCAGTTTGAGATAGAATGGATACTTGGAGGCATTATCGTATCTCTTTCAGTCTCAAATGTTATCACAATATAGAAAATTGAGCTGCTTAACGTGGCATTGGATTTGTGTCATTCTGAACTTTAATCAAAAGTTACGGACGATTTCTTGCATACATGCTAAGTTGATCAAACAGTTAAAATGATAATTCTAAACTGATCATTGGTGCTCCTTGAGTAAAAGCTTATAAATGATGCATAATGCATTGCATCACGCAATTTGAGATACATTGGATTAGTTGTAGGCTTTGTGAGCTCTTTCACTTTCAAATGTTGTCACAATATAGAAAATTGAGCAACTTAACGTGGGCATTGGATTCGTGTTATTTCCAACTCTTAATAAAAATTTATGGTTAATTTTGTGCATTGGTAAACTGATCATTGGTTCTCCTTGATGTCAAAAGCTTCTAGTTTCAAATGGTCAAGCTAGCTAACGTGTATTCGTGCCAGGGGTATCATGCAGTTCGGATCATACTTATTGAAGCATTTGGCACTTTGGGATACATTGAGGTAGGCTTTGTTGTAGCTCTTTCACTTTCAAATGTTGTCACATATAGAAAACTGAGATAGCTTAATGTGGGTATTGGATTCGTGTCATTTCCAACTATAAATAAAAATTTATAGACGATTTAGTGCGGACATGTCAAGTTTATCGGCCTCTTAAAATAATCATTGTAAACTGATCATTGCTCCTTGAGTAAAAGCTTCTAAAGGAAGCATAATGTAAGGGGTATCATGCAGTTCGGAATACATTGGTTTACTTCGAGGCTTTGTTTTAGCCATTTCAGTCTCAAATGTTGTCATAATATAAAAAAATGGAGCTCGCTTAACGTGGGAGTTGGATTCTTGACATTCTGAACTCTAAATCAAAAGTTATGGATGACTTAGTGTGTACATGTCAAGTTGATCGGCTACTTAAACTGATCATTTTATGCTGATCACTGGTCCTCCTTGAGTAAAGGCTGATAAATGAATCATTATGCATTGTATCACGCAGTTTGGGATACATTGGATTACTTGGAGGCTTTGTAGTAGGTCTTTCAGTTTCAAATGTTGTCACAATAGGAAAAATTGAGCATGCTTAAAGTGGAAATTGGACTGATGTCAGTTTGAGCTCAAAATCAAAAGATAAAGACGATTTAGTGCAAACATGACAACTTGATCGGCTAATTGAAATAATAATTCTAAACTGATCATTGTGCTCCTTGAGTAAAGACGTATAAATGAAGAATAATCCATGGCATCACACAACTTTGGATACATTGGATGAGTTGGAGGCTTTGTCGTAGCTTTTTCAGTCTCAAATGTTGTCACAATATAAAAATGGTGCTTGCTTAACGTGGGTGTTGGATTCCTGACATTCTGAACTCTAAATCAAAAGTTACGGACGATTTAGTGCGGACATGTCAAGTTGATCGGATAGTTAAAATGATCATTCTAAACTGATCATTGGTGCTCCTTGAGTAAAGGCTTATAAATGAAGCATAATGCATGGCATCACGCAGTTTGGGAAACATTGGTTAAATTGGAGGCCTTTTAGTAGGTCTTTTTGTCTTAAATGTTGTCAAAACATGGAAAACTGGGCTAGCTTAACTTGGGCGTTGGGCTCATGTGATTTTGAGCTCTAAATCAAAAGTTAAAGACGATTTACTACGGACATCTCATGTAGATCAGCTAGTTAAAATGATCATTCTAAACTGATCAATGGTGCTCCTTGTCCAAAGGAATATAAATGAAGCATAATGCATGACATCACGCATTTTTCGATAGATTGGATTTCTTGTAGGCTTTGTCGTATCCATTTCGGTCTTAAATTTTGTCCCAATATAGAAAATTGACCTAGGTTAATGTTGTCGATGGATTCTTGTCGTTTTGAACTCTAAATCAAAAGTTACGGACGATTTAGTGCTGACATGTCAAGGGATCGGTCAGTTAAAATGATCATTCCAAACTGATCATTGGTGCTGCTTGAGTAACGGCTTATAAATGAAGTATAATGAATAGCATTACGCAGTTTGGTGTACTTGTAGGCTTTGTAGTAGTTCTTTCAGTCTCAAATATTGTCACAATATGGAAAATTGAGCTAGTTTAACATGGAAGTTGGACTCATGTCATTTTGAGATCTAAATAAAAAGTTAAAGACGATACAGTGTGAACATATCAAATTGATTAGGTAGTTAAAATGATCATTCTAAACTGATCATTGGTGCTCTTGAGTAAAGGCTTATATGTGAAGCATTATTCATAACATTACACAGTTACGGATATATTGGATTTTTTGGGGTCTTTTTCATAATTTTTTTGTCTTAAATTTTGTCGAAATATAGAAAATTGAGCTACCTTAACGTGGGCGTTGGATTCGTGCCACTTTGAACTCCAAGTAAAAAGTTACAGACGATTTAGTGCGGACATATCAATTTGATCAGCTAGTTATAATGATCATTCTAAGCTGATCATTGTTGCTCCTTGAATAAAAGCTTATAAATGAAACAGAATGCATCGCATCATGTAGTTTTGGATACATTGGATTACTTGGAGGCTTTGTAGTACCTCTTTCAGTCTCAACTTTTGTCACAATATGTAAAATCGAGCTTGATTAATGTGGACGTTGGACTCATGTCATTTTGAGCTCGAAATAAAAAAATAAAGACGATTAAGTGTGGACATGTAAAGTTGATCAGCTAGATAAAATGATAATTCTAAAATGATCATTGCTGCTCCTTGAGTAAAAGCTTATAAATGAAACATAAGGCATGCATGGCATTACGCAGTTTGCGATCAGTTGGATTACTTCAGGCTTTGTCGTAGTTATTTTGGTGTTAAATGTTTTCCACAATATTGAAAATTGAGCTAGCCTAACTTAGGTGTTGGATTTGTCTCATTCCGAACTCTAAATCAAAGGTTGTCGGCGATTTAGTGTGGAAATGTCAGGTTGATCGAGAAGTTCAAAATTATCATTCTAAATTGATCATTGGTGCTACTTGAGTAAAGGCTTCTAAATGAAGCACAATGCAAGCCATCAGGCAGTTCAGGAAACATTGGATTACTTATAGGCTTTGTCGTAGATCTTACAGTCTCAAATGTTGTCACAATATTGAGAATTGAGCTAGCTTATCATGGACGTTAGACTCATATCATTTTGATCTCTAAATGAAAAGCGATTTAGAGTGCACATGTCAAGTTGATTGGCTAGTTAAAATGATCATTCTAAACTAATCATTGGTGGTCTTTGAGTAAAGGCTTATAAATGAAGCATAATGCATGACATCACGCATTTAGGGATAGATAGGATTTCTTGGAGGCTTTGTCATAACTCTTTTAGCCTAATATTTTGACAAAATAGAGAAAATTGATCTACCTTAACGTGAGCGTTTGAGTCTTGTCATTTGGAACTCTATATCAAAATGTACAGACGATTGAGTGCGAACATGACAAGTTGATGGCCCCGTTAAAATGATCATTCTAAACTGATCATTGGTGCTCCTTGAGTAAAGGCTTATAAATGAAGCATAATACATGGCATCACGCAGTTTGGGAAATATTGGTTTCATTGGAGGCTTCATAGTAGGTCTTTTTGTCTTAAATGTTGTCACAATATGGAAATTTGAGCTATCTTAACATGGGCGGTTGGCTCATGTGATTTTGAGCTCTAAATCAAAAGTTAAAGACAATTTAGTACGGACGTCTCATGTAGATCAGCTAGTTAAAATGATCATTCTAAACTGATCAATGGTGCTCCTTTTCCAAAGGCATATAAATGAAGCATAATGCATGACATCATGCATTTTGGGATAGATTGGATTTCTTGTAGGCTTTGTCGTAGCGATTTCGGTCTTAAATTTTGTCCCAATATAGAAAATTGATAGAGGTTAATGTTGGCATTGGATTCGTGTCATTTTGAACTCTAAATCAAAAGTTACGGACGATTTAGTGTGGACATGTCAAGTGAATGGTCAGTTAAAATGATCATTCAAAACTGATCATTGGTGCTCCTTGAGTAAAGGCTTATAAATGAACCATAATGCATGGGATCACGCAGTTCAGAATATATTGGTGTACTTGGAGGCTTTGTAGTAGCTCTTTCAGTCTTAAATATTCTAATAATATGGAAAATTGAGCTAGCTGAACATGGAAGTTGGACTCATGTCATTTTGAGCTCTAAATAAAAAGTTAAAGACGATACAGTGTGGACATATCAAATTGATTACGTAGTCAAAATGATCATTCTAAAGTGATCATTGGAGCTCTTGAGTAAAGGCTTATAAATGAAGCATAATGCATAACATTACGCAGTTACGGATATATTGGATTTTTTTGGGTCTTTTTCAAAGTTTTTTTTCTTAAATTTTGTCGAAATATTGAAAATTGAGCTACCTTAACGTGGGCGTTGGATTCGTGCTATTTTGAACTCCAAATAAAAAGTTACAGACGATTTACTGCGGACATGTCAATTTGATCAGCTAGTTATATTGATCATTCTAAGCTGATCATTGGTGCTCCTTGAGTAAAAGCTTATAAATGAAGCAGAATGCATTGCATCACGTAGTTTTGGAAACATTGGATTACTTGGAGGCTTTACACAATATGAAAAATCGAGCTTTATTAACATGGACATTGGACTCATGTCATTTTGAGCTCTAAATTAAAAAAAAAGACGATTAAGTTCGGACTTGTTAAGTTGATCAGCTAGATAAAATGATAATTCTAAAATGATCATTGCTATTCCTTGAGTAAAAGCATAGAAAAGAAACATAAGGCATGCATGGCATTACGCAGTTTGCGATCGGTTGGATTACTTGAGGCTTTGTCGTAGTTATTTTGGTGTTAAATGTTTTCCACAATATTAAAAGTTGAGCTAGCCTAAGTTGGGTGCTGGATTTGTGTCATTCTGAATTCTAAATCAAAGGTTACGGGCGATTTAGTGTGGAAATGTCAGGTTGATCGACAAGTTCAAAATTATCATTCTAAACTGATCATTGGTACTCCTTGAGTAAAGGATTCTAAATGAAGCGTAATGCATGCTATCAGGCAGTTCAGGAAACATTGGATTACTTGGAGGCTTTGTCGTAGATCTTACAGTCTCAAGTGTTGTCACAATATAGAAAATTGAGCTAGATTATCGTGGACGTTGGACTCATATCATTCTGATCTCTAAATGAAAAGTTAAAGCGATTTAGTGTGCAAATGTCAAGTTGATTGGCTAGTTAAAAAGATCATTCTAAACTAATCATTGGTGGTCTTTGAGTAAAGGCTTATAAATGAAGCATAATGCATGACATCACGCATTTTGGGATAGATTGGATTTCCTGTAGGCTTTGTCGTAGCTCTTTTAGCCTAAAATATTGTCAAAATAGAGAAAATTGAGCTAGCTTAACGTGGGCGTTTGATTCTAGTCATTTCGAACTCTATATCAAAAGTTACGTACGATTTAGTGCGAACATGACAAGTTGATGGCCCTGTTAAAATGATCATTCTAAACTGATCATTGGTGCTCCTTAAGTAAAGGCTTATAAATGAAGCATAATGCATGGCATCACGCAGTTTGGGAAACATTGGTTTAACTGGAGGCTTTATAGTTGGTCTTTTTGTCTTAAATGTTGTCACAATATGGAAAATTGAGCTAGCTTAACATGGGCGCTGTGCTCATGTGATTTTGAGCTCTAAATCAAATGTTAAAGACAATTTATTACGGACATCTCATGTAAATCAGCTAGTTAAAATGATCATTCTAAACTGATTAATGGTGCTCCTTGTCCAAAGGCATATAAACGAAGCATAATGCATGACATCACACATTTTGGGATAGATTGGATTTCTTGTAGGCTTTGTCGTAGCCATTTCGGTCTTAAATTTTGTCCCAATATAGAAAATTGACCTAGGTTAATGTTGTCGATGGATTCTTGTCGTTTTGAACTCTAAATCAAAAGTTACGGACGATTTAGTGCTGACATGTCAAGGGATCGGTCAGTTAAAATGATCATTCCAAACTGATCATTGGTGCTGCTTGAGTAACGGCTTATAAATGAAGTATAATGAATAGCATTACGCAGTTTGGTGTACTTGTAGGCTTTGTAGTAGTTCTTTCAGTCTCAAATATTGTCACAATATGGAAAATTGAGCTAGTTTAACATGGAAGTTGGACTCAAGTCATTTTGTGTTCTAAATAAAAAGTTAAAGACGATATAGTGTGGAGATGTAAAATTGATTAGATAGTTAAAATGATCATTCTAAACTGATCGTTGGTGCTCCTTGAGTAAGGGCTTATAAATGAAGCATAATGCATAACATTACGCAGTTACGGATATATTGGATTTCTTTGGGTATTTTTCAAAGTTTTTTTGTCTTAAATTTTGTCGAAATATAGGAAATTGAGCTAGCTTAACGTGGGCGTTGGGTTCGTGTCATTTTGAACTCCAAATAAAAAGTTACAGACGATTTACTGCGGACATGTCAATTTGATCAGCTAGTTATAATGATCATTCTAAGATGATCATTGGTGCTCCTTGAGTAAAAGCTTATAAATGAAGCAGAATGCATCGCATCACGTAGTTTTGGATACATTGGATTACTTGGAGGCTTTGTAGTACCTCTTTCAGTCTCAACGTTTGTCACACTATCAAAAATCGAGTTTGATTAACATGGACGTTGGAATCATGTCATTTTGAGCTCTAAATAAAAAAAATAAAGACGATTAAGTGCGGACATGTCAAGTTGATCAGCTAGATAAAATGATAATTCTAAAATGATTATTGCTACTCCTTGAGTGAAAGCATATAAATGAAACATAAGGCATGCATGGCATTACGCAGTTTGCGATCAGTTGGATTACTTGAGGCTTTGTCGTAGTTCTTTCGGTGTTAAATGTTTTCCACAATATTGAAAATTGAGCTAGCCTAACATGGGTGCTGGATTTGTGTAATTATGGAGTCTAAATCAAAGGTTACGGGCGATTTAGTGTGGAAATGTCTGGTTGATCGACAAGTTCAAAATTATCATTCTAAACTGATCATTGGTTCTCCTTGAGTAAAGGATTCTAAATGAAGTGTAATGCATGCCATCAGGCAGTTCAGGAAACATTGGATTACTTGGCGGCATTGTCGTAGATCTTACAGTCTCAAATGTTTTCACAATATAGAAAATTGAGCTAGCTTATCGTGGACGTTGGACTCATATCATTCTGTTCTCTAAATGAAAAGTTAAAGCGATTTGGTGTGCACATGTCAAGTTGATTGAGTAGTTAAAATAATCATTCTAAACTAATCATTGGTGGTCTTTGAGTAAAGGCTTATAAATGAAGCATAATGCATGACATCACACATTTTGGTATAGATTGGATTTCCTAGAGGCTTTTTCATAGCTCTTTTAGCCTAAAATATTGTCAAAATAGAGAAAATTGAGCTACCTTAACGTGGGCATTTGATTCTAGTCATTTTGAACTCTATATCAAAAGTTACGTACGATTTAGTGCGAACATGACAAGTTGATGGCCCTGTTAAAATGATCATTCTAAACTGATCATTGGTGCTCCTTGAGTAAAGGCTTATAAATGAAGCATAATGAATGGCATTACGCAGTTTGGAATGTATTGGTGTACGTGTAAGCTTTGTAGTAGTTCTTTCAGTCTCAAATGTTGTCACAATATGGAAAATTGAGCTAGTTTAACATGGAAGTTTGACTGTCATTTTGAGTTCTAAATAAAAAGTTAAAGACGATATAGTGTGGACATGTCAAATTGATTAGATAGTTAAAATGATCATTCTAAACTGATCATTGATGCTCCTTGAGTAAAGGCTTATAAATGAAGCATAATGCATAACATTACTCAGTTACGGATATATTAGATTTCTTTGGGTCTTTTTCAAAGTTTTTTTTGTCTTAAATTTTGTCGAAATATAGGAAATTGAGCTAGCTTAACGTGGGCGTTGGATTCGCGTCATTTTGAATTCCAAATAAAAACTCACAGACGATTTACTGTGGACATGTCAATTTGATCAGCTAGTTATAATGATCATTCTAAGATGATCATTGGTGCTCCTTGAGTAAAAGCTTATAAATGAAGCAGAATGCATCGCATCACGTAGTTTTGGATACATTGGATTACTTGGAGGCTTTGTAGTACCTCTTTCAGTCTCAACTTTTGTCACAATATGAAAAATTGAGTTTGATTAATGTGGACGTAGGAATCATGTCATTTTGAGCTCTAAATAAAAAATAAAGATGATTAAGTGTGGACATGTCAAGGTAATCAGCTAGATAAAATGATAATTCTAAAATGGTCATTGCTACTCCATGAGTAAAAGCATATAAATGAAACATAAGGCATGCATGGCATTACGCAGTTTGCGATCAGTTGGATTACTTGAGGCTTTGTCGTAGTTATTTCGGTGTTAAGTGTTTTCCACAATATTGAAAATTGAGCTAGCCTAACTTGGGTGCTGGATTTGTGTAATTCTGGAATCTAAATCAAAGGTTACGGGCGATTTAGTGTGGAAATGTCAGGTTGATCGAGAAGTTCAAAATTATCATTCTAAACTGATCATTGGTGCTCCTTGAGTAAAGGATTCTAAATGAAGCGTAATGCATGCCATCAGGCAGTTCAGGAAACATTGGATAACTTGGAGGCATTGTCGTAGATCTTACAGTCTCAAATGTTGTCACAATATAGAAAATTGAGCTAGCTTATCATGGACGTTGGAGTCATATCATTCTGATCTCTAAATGAAAAGTTAAAGTGATTTGGTGTGCACATGTCAAGTTGATTGACTAGTTAAAATGATCATTCTAAACTAATCATTGGTGGTCTTTGAGTAAAGGCTTATAAATGAAGCATAATGCATGACATCATGCAGGGATAGATTGGATTTCTTGGAGGATTTTTCGTAGCTCTTTTAGTCTAAAATATTGTCAAAATATAGAAAATTGTGCTAGTTTAACGTGGGCGTTTGATTCTTGTCATTTTGAACTCTATATCAAGAGTTACGGACGATTTAGTGCGAACATAACAAGTTGATGGCCCTGTTAAAATGATCATTCTAAACTGATCATTGGTGCTCATTGGGTAAAGGCTTATAAATGAAGAATAATGTGTGGCATCACGCAGTTTTGGATGCAACTGTTTACTTGCAGGCTTTGTAGTAGCTCTTTCAGTCTCAGATGTTGTCACAATATGGACAATTGAGCTAGATTAACATGGGCATTGGATTCATGTCACTCTATACACTAAATCAAAAGTTATGGACGACTTATTGCGGACATGTCAAGTTGATCGGCGAGTTAAAAGGATCATTCTAAACAGATCATTGGTGCTCCTTGAGTAAAGGCTTATAAATCAAGCATAATGGATAGCATCACACGGTTTTGCATACATTGGATTACTTGTACGCTTTGTCATTACTTTTTTGAGTCTCAAATGTTGTCACAATATAGAAAACGAAGCTTGTTTAACGTGGGCATTGGATTCGTGTCATTCTGAACTCTAAATCAAAAGTTACGGACGATTTAGTGCAGACATGTCAAGTTGATCGGCCAATTAAAATGATCATTCTAAACTGATCTTTGCTGCTTCTTGAGTAAAGGCTTATATATGAAGCATAATGCATGGCATCACCCAGTTTGGGATAGCTTTGATTATATGTAGGCTTTGTTGTAGCTATTCCTTTCTAAAATATTGTCACAATATTGTAAATTGAGCTAGCTTGAGAGGTGGCCATTGGATTCGTGTCATTTTAAACTTTAAATCAAAAGTTACAGACGATTTAATGCAGGCATGTCAATTTGACCGGCAAGTTAAAATAATCATTCTAAATTGATCATTGTAGATCCTTGAGTAAAGGCTTATAAATGAAGCATAATGCATGGCATCACACAGTTTGGGGGTACATTTGTTTAATTGGAGGCTTTGTAGTAGCTCTTTTAGTCTCAAATGTTTTCACAATATGGAAAATTGGGCTAGCTTAACATGGACGTTGTGCTCATGTGATTTTGAGCTCCAAATCAAACATTAAAGACGATTTAGTACGGACATGTCAAGTTGATCAGCTAGTTAAAATGATCATCATAAACTGATCAGCTAGTTAAAATGATCATTATAAACTGATCATTGGTGCTCTCTGAGTAAAGGCTTATAAATAAAGCATAATGCATGATATCACACATTTTTGGATAGATTGGATTTCTTGGAGGCTTTGTCGTTGCTTCGAACTTAAATAGTGTCCCAATATAGAAAATTAAGCTAGGTTAACGTGGGTGGTAGATTGGTGTCATTTTGAACTCTAAATCAAAATTTAGTGATGATTTAGTGTGAACATTACAAGTTTATCGGGCAATTAAAATGATCGTTCTAAACTGATATTTTGTGCTCCTTGAGTAAAGGCTTATAAATGAAGCATTATGCATGGCATCACGCAGTTTTGGATACATTGGTTTACTTGGAGGACTTGTAGTAGCTCTTTCACTCTCGAATGTTGTCACAATATGGAAATTTGAGCTAGCTAACATGGGCATTGTACTCATGTCATTTTGACCTCTAAATCAAAAATTAAAAACAATTTAGTGTGGAAATGTCAAGTTGATCAACTAGTTAAAATGATCATTGGTGCTCCTTGAGTAGAGGCTTAGAAATGAACCATAGTGCATAGAATCACAAAGTTTGGGATACATTGGATTACTTGGAGACTTTGTCATAGCTCTTTCAGTCTCAAATATAGTCAAAATATTGAAAATTTAGCTAGCTTTTTATAGCCGTTGGATTTATGTCATTTTGAGCTCTAAATCAAAAGTTAAAGACGATTTATTGCGCACATGTCAAGTCTATCAGTTACTTAAAATGATCATTCTAAACTGATCATTGGTACTCCTTGAGTAAGGGCTTATGAATGAAGCATAATGCATGACATCACACAGTTTGGGATAGATTGGATTTTTTGGATGCTTTTTCGTAGCTATTTCGGTCTTAGATTTTGTCACAATATAGAAAATTCAGCTAGTCTGATGTGGGCGTTGGATTCGTGTCATTTTAAACTCTAAATCAAAAGTTACGGACAATTTAGTGCAGACCTGTCAAGTTAATCGGCCAGTTAAAATGATCATTCTAAGCTGATCATTGGTGGTTGTTAAGTAAAGGCTTATATATGAAGAATAATGCATGGCATCACCCATTTTGGGATAGCTTTGATTATCTGGAGGCTTTTTTGTAGCTATTCCGGTCTAAAATGTTGTCACAATATTGAAAATTGAGTTAGCTTGAGGTGGGCCTTGGATTCGTGTCATTTTAAACTCTAAATCAAAAGTTACAGACGATTTAATGCAGGCATGTCAAGTTGACCGGCGATTTAAAATAATCATTCTAAATTGATCATTGGTGGTCCTTGAGTAAAGGCTTATAAAGGAAGCATAATTCATGGCATCACGCAGTTTGGGATACATTTGTTTAATTGGATGCTTTGTAGTAGCTCTTTCAGTCTCAAATGATGTCACAATATGAAAAATTGAGCTAGCTTAACATGGGCGTTGGGCTCATGTGATTTTGAGCTCCAAATCAAACGTTAAAAACGATTTACTACGGACATGTCAAGTTGATCAGCTAGTTAAAATGATCATTATAAACTGATCATTTGTGCTGCTTGAGTAAAGGCTTATAAATGAAGTATAATGCATGATATCACACATTTTGGGATAGATTGGATTTCTTTGAGGATTTGTCGTAGACATTTCGGTCTTAAATATTTTCCCAATATGGAAAAGTGAGCTAGATTACCGTGGGCGTTGGATTGATGTCATTTTTAACTCTAAATCAAAATTTACGAACGATTTTAGTGCGAACATGACAAGTTTATTTGCCAATTAAAATGATCATTCTAAACTGATCTTTGGTGCTCTTTGAGTAAATGCTTATAAATGAGGCATAATGCATGGCATCACGCAGTTTTCGATACATTGGTTTACTTGGAGGATTTGTAGTAGCTCTTGCAGTCTCAAATGTTGTCACAATATGGAAAATTAAGGTAGCTTAACATGGGCGTTGTACTCATGTCATTTTGACCTCTAAATCAAAAGTTAAAGATGATTTAGTGTGGAAATGTCAAGTTGATCAACTAGTTAAAATGATCATTCTCAACTGATCATTGGTGCTCCTTGAGTAGAGGCTTACAAATGAACCATAATGCATGGAATCACATAGATTGGATACATTGGATTACTTGGAGACTTTTTCATAGCTCCATTGGATTCATGTTATTGTGGTCTTAGATTTTGTCACAATATATAAAATTGAGCTAGCCTAACGTGAGCATTGGATTCGTGTCATTTTAAACTCTAAATCAAAAGTTACGGACGATTTAGCGTGGACATGTCAAGTTGATTTGCAAGTTAAAATGATCATTCTAAACTGATAATTGGTGCTCCTTGAGTAATGGATTATAAACGAAGAATTATGCTGAACAAAGCCTCCAAGTACTCAAATGTATCACAAACTGCATTATCTCATGCACTATGCTTCATTTATTAGCCTTAACTCAAGGAGCACCAATAATTAGTTCAGAATGATCATTTTAACTGGCCGATCACTTGACATGTTTGCATTAAATTATCCGTAACTTTTGATTTATAGTTCTGAATGACACGAATCCAATGTCTACTTTAATCTAGCTCAATTTTCTATATTGTGACAAATTTTAAAAACAAAATAGCTACCACAAAGCCTTCAATTAAGCAAATGTATTCAAAACTGCGTGATGCCATGCATTATGCTTCATTTATCAATCTTTACTCAAGACGCACCAATGATCAATTTAAAAAGATAATTTTAACTAGATGATCAATTTGACATGTCCGCACTAAATCGTCTTTAACTTTTGATTTAGAGTACAAAATAACATGAGTCCAACACCTATGTTAAGCTAGCTCAATTTTCCATATTATGACTACATTTGGGAGTTAAAGATTTACAAAAAAGCATCCAAGTAAGCAAATTTTCGAAAACTACATGATGTAATGCATTATATTTTATTTATAAGGCTTTGCTCAAGTAGCACCAATAATCAGTTAAGAATGATCATTTTAACTGGTCGATCACTTGACATGTCCGCACTAAATCCTCCGTAACTTTTGATTTAGATTTCTGAATGACACAAATCCAATGCCCACGTTAAGCTAGCTCAATTTTCTATATTGTGACAAAAGTTAAGACCGAAATAGCTACGACAATGCCTCTAAGTAATCAAATTTATTCAAAACTGTGTGATGCCTTGCATTATGCTTCATTTATCAGTCTTTACTCAAGGAGCACCAATGATCAGTTTAGAATGATCATTTTAACTAGCTGATCAAATTGACATGTCCGCAATAAATCATTTTTAACTTTTGATTTAGAGCTCAAAATGACATGAGTCCAACGCCCACGTTAAGCTAGTTCAATTTTCCATATTGTGACTTCATTTGAGACTTAAAGAGCTACAAAAAAGCCTCCAAGTAATTAAATGTATCCCAAACTGCGTGAATTCATGCATTTTGTGTCATTTATAAGCCTTTACTTTAGGAGCACCAATAATCAGTTTAGAATGATCATTTTAACGGGCCGATCAGTTAACTTGTCTGCACTAAATCTGTAATAACTTTTGATTTAAAGTTTAGAATGACACAATCCAAGCCCATGTAAAGCTAGGTCAATTATCAATAATGTGACAACATTTGAGATTGAAATAGCAACGACAAAGCCTCCAATTACTCCAATGTATCACAAACTGCATGAGCTCATGCATTATGCTTTATTTATATGTCTTTACTCACGGAGCACTAATAATCAGTTTAGAATGATCAATTTAACTGGCTGATCACTTGACATGTACGCACTAAATTGTCCAGAACTTTTGATTTAGAGTTCAAAATGACACGAATCCAACGCCCATGTTAAGCTTGCTCAACTTTCTATATTGTGACAATATTTGAGACTGAAAAAGCTACGACAAAGCCTCCAAGTAATCCAATGTATCCCAAACTGTGTTATCTCATGCATTATGCTTCATTTATAAGCATTTACTCAAGGATCACAAATAATTTAGAATGATCATTTTAACTGGCCGATCACTTGACATGTCCGCACTAAATCGTCTTTAACTTTTGATTTATAGTTTTGAATTACACGAATCCAATGCCCACGTTAACCTAGCTCAATTTTCTAAATTGTGACTAAATTTAAAACCGAAATAGCTACTACAAAGCGTCCAATAAATCAAATGTATCCAAAATTGTGTGATGTAATGCATTATGCTTCATTTATCAGTCTTTACTCAGGAAGCATCAATGATCAGTTTAGAAAGATCCTTCTAACTAGGTGATATACTTGACATGTCCACACTAAATTGTCTTTAACTTTTGATATTGAGTTCAAAATAACATGAGTCCAACGCCCACGTTAATCTAGCTCAATTTTCCATATTGTGACTACATTTGAGAGTTAAAGATCTACGAAAAATCATCCAAGTAAGCCAATGTATCCAAAACTGCGTGATGTCATGCATTATACTTTATTTATAAGCCTTTACTACAGGAGCACCAATAATCAGTTTAAAATTATCATTTTAATTGGCCGATCACTTGACATGTCCGGACTAAATCAAACGAACTTTTGATTTAGAGTTCTGAATGACATGAATCTAATGCCCTTGTTAAGCTAGCTCAATTTTCTATATTGTGACAAAAGTTAAGACCGAAATAGCTAGGACAATGCCTCTAAGTAATCAAATCTATCCAAAACTGCGTGATGCCATGCATTATGCTTCGTTTATCAATCTTTGCTCAAAGAGCACCAATGATCAGTTTAGAAATATCCTTTTAACTAGCTGATCCACTTGATATGTACACACTAAATCATATTTAACTTTTGATTTAGAACTCAAAATAACATGAGTCAAACGCCCATATTAAGCTAGCTCAATTTTCCATATTGTTACTATATTTGAGACTTAAAGAGCTACGAAAAAGCCTTCAAGTAATTCAATGCATCCCAAAATGTGTGAAGTGATGTTTTTTCTTCATTTATAAGCCTTTACTTCAGGAGCACCAATAATCAGTTTGAAATGATCATTTTAACTGGCCGAGCACTTGACATGTCCGCACTAAATCATCAATAACTTTTGATTTAGAGTTCAAAATGATACGAATCCAACACCCATGAAAAGCTAGGTCAATTTTTTATAATGTGACAACATTTGAGACTAAAATAGCCACGACAAAACCTCCAAGTAATCCAATATATCACAAACTTCGCGATCTCATGCATTATGCTTCATTATATGCCTTTACTCAAGGAACACCAATAATCAGTTTATAATTATCATATTAACTAGCCAATCAATTGACATGTCTGCACTAAATCGTCCAGAACTTTTGATTTAGAGTTCTGAATGATAAGAATCCAATGCCCACGTTAAACTAGCTCAATTTTCTATATTGTGACAAAATTTAAAACGAAAATATCGACTATAAAGCCTCTAAGTAATCAAATCTATCCGAAACTGCAAGATGTCATGCATTATACTTCATTTATCTGTCTATACTCAAGGAGCACCAATGATCAGTTTAGATGATCATTTTAACTAGCTGATTCACTTGCCAAGTCTGCACTAAATCGTCTTTAACTTTTGATTTAGAGATCAAAATGACATGAGTCCAATCCCACATTAAACTAGCTCAATTTTCCATCTTGTGACTACATTTGAGACTTAAAGAGTTACGAAAAAGCCTCCAAGTAAGCCAATGTATCACAAACTGCGTTTTCTCATGCATTATGATTCATTTATAAGCCTTTACACAAGGAGCACCAATAATCACTTTAGAATGATCATTTTAACTGGCCGATCACCTGACATGTACGCACTAAATCGTCCGTAACTTTTGATTTATAGTTCTGAATTACACGAATCCAACGCCCACATTAAGCTAGCTCACTTTTCTATATTGTGACTAAATTTAAAACCGAAATAGCTACTTCAAAGCCTCCAATTAATCAAATGAATACAAAACTGTATGATGCCATGCATTATGCTTCATTTTGGAGTCTTTACTCAAGAAACACCAATGATCAGTTTAGATTAATCAATATAACTAGATGATCAACTTTACATGTATGCACTAAATCGTTTTTAACTTTTGACTTAGAGCTCAAAATGACATGAGTGCAACGCCCACGTTAAGCTAGCTCAATTTTCCATATTGTGACTACATTTGAGACTGAAAGAGTTACGACAAATCCTCCAAGTAATCCAATGTATCCCAAACTGCGTTATCTCATCCATTATGCTTCATTTATAAGCCTTTACTCAAGGAGCATCAACAATAAGTTTAGAGTGATCATTTTTACAGGCCGATCACTTGACATGTTTGCACTAAATCGTCCATCACTTTTGGTTTACAGTTCTAAGGACGCAAATCCAACGATCACGTTAAGCTAGCTCAATTTTCTATATTGTGACAAAACTTAAGACCGAAATAGCTACGAAAAAGCCTCCAAGTAACCCATTGTATCCCAAACTGTGTTATCTCTGGCATTATGCTTCATTTAAAGTCTTTACTAGAGGAGCACCAATACTCAGATTAGAATGATATTTTTAACTGGCCGATCACTTGACATGTCCGCACTAAATCGTCCGTTACTTTTGATTTATAGTTCTGAATTTCATGAATCCAACGCCCACGTTAAGTTAGCTCAATTTTCTATATTGTGACAAAATTTAAAACCAAAATAGCCACGAAAAAGCCTCCAAGTAATCAAATCTATTTGAAATTGCGTCATGCCATGCATTATGCTTCATTTATCAGTCTTTTCTCAAGGAGCACCAATGATCAGTTTAGAACGATCATTTTAACTATCTGATCAACTTGACATGTCCGCACTAAATCGTCTTTAACTTTTGATTTACAGTTCAAAATGACATGAGTCCAACGGCCACGTTAAGGTAGCTCAATTTTCCATTTTGTGATTTCATTTGAGACTTAAAGAGCTACGAAAAAGCCTCCAAGTAATTCAATGTATCCCAAACTACGTGAAGTCATGCATTTTGCTTCATTTATAAGACATTACTTTAGGAGCACCAATAATCAGTTTAGAATCATCATTTTAATTTCCAATCACTTGACATGTCCGCATTAAATCTTCTACAACTTTTGATTTAAATTTCAGAATAACACGAATCCAACACCCACATTAAACTAGCTCAATTTTTTAGAATGTGACAACATTTGAGACTGAAATAGGAACGATAAAGCCTACAAGTAATACAATGTATCACAAATTGTGTGATCTCATGCATTAAGTTTCATTTATATGCCTTTACTCAAGGAGCACCAATATTCAGTTTAGAATGTTCATATTAACTGACCAATCACTTGACATGTCTGCACTAAATCGTCCCAAATTTTTGATTTAGAGTTCTGAATGGTAAGAATCCAACGCCCACATTAAAATAGCTCAATTTTCTATATAGGGACAAAATTTAAGACGGAAATATCTACTTCAAAGTCTCTAAGTAATCAAATCTATCCGAAACTGCGAGATGCCATGTGTATACTTCATTTATCAGTCTATACTCAAGGAGCACCAATGATCAGTTTAGATGATCATTTTAACTAACTGATTCACTTGACAAGTCTGCACTAAATCGTATTTAACTTTTGATTTAGAGATCAAAATGACATGTGTCCAATCACACATTAAACTGGCTCAATTTTCCATCTTGTGATTTAATTTGAGACTTAAAGAGCTACGAAAAAGCCTCCAAGTAAGCCAATGTATCCCAAACTACATGATGTCATGCGTTATACGTCATTTATAAGCCTTTACTCAAGGAGCACCAATAATCAGTTTAGAATGATCGCTTTAACTGGCCGATCACTTGAAATGTCCGCACTAAATCGTTAAGAACTTTTGATTTAGAGTTCAGAATGACAGGAATCCAACGCCTACATTAAGCTAGTTCAATTTTCTATATCGTGACAATATTTGAGACTAAAAGAGCTATGACAAAGCCTCCAAGTAATCCAATGTATCCCAGACTGTATTTTCTCATGCATTATGCTTCATTTATAAGCCTTTACTCAAGGAGCACCAATAATAAGTTTAGAATGATCATTTTAACTGGCCGATCACTTGACATGTCCGCACTAAATCGTCCGTAACTTTTGATTTATAGCTTTGAATTACACGAATCCAATGCCCACGTTAAGCTAGCTCAATTTTCTATATTGTGACTAAATTTAAAACCAAAATAGCTATGACAAAGCCTCCAATTAATAAAATGTATCCAAAACTGTATGATGCCATGAATTATGCTTCATTTATCAGTCTTTACTCAAAGAGTACCAATGATCAGTTTAGAATAATCAATATAACTAGCTGATCAACTTGACATGTACGCACTAAATCGTTTTTAACTTTTGACTTAGAGCTCAAAATGACATGAGTACAACGCCCACATTAAACTAGCTCAATTTTCCATATTGTGACTACATTTGAGACATGAAAGAGCTACGACAAATCCTACAGGTAATCCAATGTATCCCAAACTGCGTTTTCTCATGCATTATACTTCATTTATAAGCCTTTACTCAAGTAGCATCAACAATAAGTTTAGAGTGATCATTTTAACTGGCCAATCACTTGACATGTACACCCTAATTCGTCCATAACTTTTGATTTACAATTCTAATGTCGCGTATCCAATGCCCATGTTAAACTAGCTCAATTTTCTATATTGTGACAAAATTTAAAACAGAAATAGCTACGAAAAAGCGTTCAAGTAATCCATTGTATCCCAAACGGCGTTATCTCAGGCATTATGCTTCATATATAAGCCTTTACTCAAGGAGAACCAATACTCAGTTTAGAATGATATTTTTAACTGGCCGATCACTTGACATTTCCGCACTAAATTTTCTATAACTTTTGATTTATAGATCTGTATTACATGAATCCAACGCCCACGTTAAGCGAGATAAATTTTCTATATTATGACAAAATTTAAGACCAAAATAGCCACGAAAAAGCCTCCAAGTAATCTAATCTATTCGGAACAACGTGATGCCATGCATTATGCTTCATTTATCATTTTTACTCAAGGACCACCAATAATCAGTTTAAAAGAATAATATTAACTAGCTGATCAACTTGACATGTCCGCACTTAATCGTTTTAAGCTTTTGATTTAGAGCTCAAAATGACATTAGTCCAACGCCCACTAGCTCAATTTTCCATATTGCAACTTCATTTGAGACTTAAAGATCTACGAAAAAGCCTCCAAGTAATTCAATGTATCCCAAACTGGGTGAAGTAATGCATTTTGCTTCATTTTATAAGCATTACTTTAGGAGCACGAATAATATGTTAAAAGTGATCATTTTAACTGGCCGATCACTTGACATGTCCACATGAAATCGTACAGAACTTTTGATTTAAAGTTCCGAATAACACGAATCCAACGCCCACGTTAAACTAGCTCAATTTTCTATAATGTGAAAATATTTGATACTGAAAGAGCTACGACAAAGCCTCTAAGTAATCCAATGTACTCCTAACTGCGTTATCTCATGCATTATGCTTCATTTATAAGCCTTTACTCAAGGAGCACCAATAATAAGTAAAGAATGATCATTTTAACTGTCTAATCACTTGACATGTCCGTATTAAATCTTTTGTAACTTTTGATTTAGAGTTCTGAATGACACGGATCCAACGCCTACGTTATGCTAGCTCAATTTTTGATTTATCAGTCTTTACTCAAAGAGTACCAATGATCAGTTTAGAATAATCAATATAACTAGCTGATCAACTTGACATGTACGCACTAAATCGTTTTTAACTTTTGACTTAGAGCTCAAAATGACATGAGTGCAACGCCCACATTAAACTAGCTCAATTTTCCATATTGTGACTACATTTGAGATATGAAAGAGCTACGACAAATCCTATAGGTAATCCAGTGTATCCCAAACTGCGATTTCTCATGCATTATGCTTCATTTATAAGCCTTTACTCAAGTAGCATCAACAATTAGTTTAGAGTGATCATTTTAACTGGCCAATCACTTGACATGTACACCCTAATTCGTCCATAACTTTTGATTTACAATTCTAATGTCGCGTATCCAATGCCCATGTTAAGCTAGCTCAATTTTCTATATTGTGACAAAATTTAAAACATAAATAGCTACGAAAAAGCGTCCAAGTAATCCATTGTATCCCAAACGGCGTTATCTCAGGCATTATGCTTCATATATAAGCCTTTACTCAAGGAGAACCAATACTCAGTTTAGAATGATATTTTTAACTGGCCGATCACTTGACATTTCCGCACTAAATTTTCTATAACTTTTGATTTATAGATCTGTATTACATGAATCCAACGCCCACGTTAAGCCAGATCAATTTTCTATATTATGACAAAATTTAAGACCAAAATAGCCATGACAAAGCCTCCAAGTAATCTAATCTATTCGGAACTACTTGATGCCATGCATTATGCTTCATTTATCAGTTTTTACTCAAGGAACACCAATAATCAGTTTAAAAGAATAATATTAACTAGCTGATCAACTTGAGATGTCCGCACTTAATCATTTTTAACTTTTGATTTAGAGCTCAAAATGACATTAGTCCAACGCCCACTAGCTCAATTTTCCATATTGTAACTTCATTTGAGACTTAAAGAGCTACGAAAAAGCCTCCAAGTAATTCAATGTATCCCAAACTGGGTGAAGTAATGCATATTGCTTCACTTTATAAGCATTACTTTAGGAGCATGAATAATATGTTTAAAATGATCATTTTAACTGGCCGATCACTTGACATGTCCGCATGAAATCGTACAAAACTTTTGATTTAAAGTTCCGAATAACACGAATCCAACGCCCACGTTAAACTAGCTCAATTTTCTATAATGTGAAAATATTTGATACTTAAAGAGCTACGACAAAGCCTCTAAGTAATCCAATGTACTCCTAACTGCGTTATCTCATGCATTATGCTTCATTTATAAGCCTTTACTCAAGGAGCACCAATAATAAGTAAAGATTGATCATTTTAACTGTCTAATCACTTGACATATCCGTATTAAATCTTTTGTAACTTTTGATTTAGAGTTCTGAATGACACGGATCCAACGCCTACGTTATGCTAGCTAAATTTTTTAAATTGTGAAAAAAGGTAAGAGCAAAATAGCTACAACAAAAGGTAAGAGCAAAATAGCTACGACAAAGCCTCTAAGTAATCAAATCTATCCGCAACTGCGTGATGCCATGCATTATGCTTCATTTATCGTTCTTTACTCAAGGAGCACCAATGATCCATTTAGAATGATCATTTTAACTAGCTGATCAACTTGACATGTCCGCACTAAATCGTCTTTAACTTTTGATTTAAAGCTCAAAATGACATGATTCCAACGCCCACTTTAAGCTAGCTCAATTTTCCATATTGTGACTAAATTTGAGACTTAAAGAGCTACAAAGTAGCCTTCAAGTAAGCCAATGTATCCCAAACTGTGTGATGTCATGCATTATACTTAATTAAAAAGCCTTTATTCAAGGAGCACCAATAATCAGTTTAGAATGATCATTTTAACTGGCGGATCACTTGACATGTCCGCATTAATCGTCCAGAGCTTTTGATTTATTATTCAGAATGACACAAATCCAACACCAACGTTAAGCTAGCTCTATTTTCAATATTGTGACCACATTTGAGAATGAAAGAGCTAAGACAAAGCCTCCAAGTAATCGAGTGTAACCATAACTGCGTTATCTCACGCATTATGCTTCATTTATAAGCTTTTACTTAAGGAGCACCAATAATCCGTTTAGAATTATCATTTTAAGTGGCGGATCACTTGACATGTTCGCACTAAATCGTCTTTAACTTTTTATTTAGAGCTCAGAATGACATCACTCCAACGCCCATGTTAAGCTAGCTAAATTTTCTATATTGTGAAAACATTTGAGACTCAAAAGAGCTACGACAAAGCCTTAAAGTAATTCAATGTATCCCAAAATGCGTTATCTCATGCGTTATCCTTCATTTAGAAGCCTTTACTCAAGGAGCACCAACAATCAGTTTAGAATGATCATTTTAACTGGCCGATCACTTGACATGTCCGCACTAAATCGTTCGTAACTTTTGACAAAAGGTAAGACAAAAATAGCTATGACAAAGTCTCTAAGTAATCAAATCTATCCGAGACTGCGTGATGTCATGCATTTTGCTTCATTTATCAGTCTTTACTCAAGGAGCACCAATGATCAGTTTAGATTAATCAATTTAACTAGCTGTTCAACTTGACATGTAGGCACTAAACCGTCTTTAACTTTAGATTTAGAGTTCAGAATGACACAAATCCAACGGTCACGTTAAGCTAGCTTAATTTTTGATATTGTGACAAGATTCGAGACTGAAATAGAACCGATAATTAGTTTAGAATGATCATTTTAACCGGCCGATCACTTGACATGTCCGCATTATGTCATTATGACACAAATCAACCGCCCACGTTAAGCTAGCTCAATTTTCTAAATTGTGACAATGTTTGAGACTCAAAGAGCTACGACAAAGCCTCCAAATAATCCAATGTATCTCAAACTGTGCTATCTCATGCGTTATGCTTCATTTATAACTTTACATGTCCGCACTTAACTTGTCCGCACTAAACATGTCCGCACTAATTCGTCCATAACTTTTGATTTAGAGTTAAAAGTAACACGAATCCAATGCCCACGTTAAGCTTAATTTTCTATTTTATGACAAAAGGTAAGACCAAAATAGCTACGACAAAGCCTCTAAGTAATCAAATATATCCGAGACTACGTGATGCCATGCATTATGGTTCATTTATCAGTCTTTACTCAAGGAGCACCAATGATAAGTTTAGAATGATCATTTTAACTATCTGATGAACTTGACATATCCGCACTAAATCGTCCATAACTTTTGATTTAGAGTTCAGAATGACATGAATCCAATGCCCACGTTAAGCAAGCTTAATTTTCTATATTGTGAAAACATTGGAGACTGAAATAGAACCAACAAAGGTTGAAAGTAATCCAATGTATAACAAAGTGTCTCAAATGTTGTCACAATATTGAAAATTGAGCTAGATTAACGTGCGCGTTGGATTCCTGTCATTCATAACTCTAAACCAAAAGTTCTGGACGATTTAGTGCGGACATATCAATTGATCGGCCAGTTAAAATGATCATTCTATAATGATTATTGGTGCTCCTTGAGTAAAGGCTTATAAATGCAGTATAATGCATGACATCACGCAGTTTAGGATACATTCGCTTACATGGAGGTTTTTGTAGCTCTTTAAGTCTCAAATGTAGTCACAATATGGAGGCTAGTTTAACGAGGGCATTGTACTCATGTAACTTTGAGCTCTAAATCAAAAGTTAAAGACGATTTAGTGCGGAATTATCAAGTTGATCAGCTAGTTAAAATGATCATTATAAACTGATTATTGGTGCTACTTGAGTAATGGCATATAACTGAAGCATAATGCATGAGATCATGAAGTTTGTGATACATTGGATTACTTGGAGGCTTTGTCGTTGCTATTTCAGTCTCAAATGTTGTCACATTATAGAAAATTGACCTCGCTTTACATGAGCGTTGGATTCGTGTCATTCTGAACTCTAAATCAAAAGTTATTGGGATTTACTGCGGACATGTCAAGTGATCAGCCAGTTAAAATGATCATTCTAAACTGATTATTGGTGCTCCTGAAGTAAATGATTATAAATGAAGCAAAATGCATGAGGTTTTTTTCGTAGCTCTTTAAGTTTCAAATGAAGTCACAATATGGAAATTTTGAGCTAGCTTAACATGGGCGTTGGACTCATGTCATTTTGAGCTCTAAATCAGAAGTAAAAGACGATTTAGTGCGGCCATGTCAAGTTGATCAGCTAGTTAAAATGATCATTCTAAACTGATCATTTGTGCTACTTGAGTAAAGGCTTATACATGAAGCATAATGCATGGCATCACGCAGTTTTGGATAGATTTGATTACTTAGAGGCATTTCTCGTAGCTATTTTGGTCTTAATTTTTGTCACAATATAAAAACTTGAGCTAGCGTAACGTGGGCATTGGATTCGTGTCATTCAGAACTCTAAATCAAAAGTTAAGGACAATTTAGTGCGGATATGTCAAGTGATCGACCAGTTAAAATGATCATTCTAAACTGATTAATGTGCTCCTTGAGTAAAGGCTTATAAATAAAGTATAATGCATTACATCACGTAGTTTTTGAAAATTGGCTTACTTGGATGCTCTTTCGTAGAGCTTTAACTCTCAAATGTAGTCACAATACGGAAAATTGAGGTAGTTTAATGTGGGTGTTGGACTCATGTTATTTGATATCTAAATCAAAAGTTAAAGATGATTTAGTGCGGACATGTCAAGTTGATCATCTAGTTAAAATGATCTTTCTATGCTAATCATTGGTGCTCCTTGAGCAAAGACTGATAAATGAAACATATTGCATGGCATCACGCAGTTTTGGATACATTTGATTAATTGGAGGCTCTTTCGTAGCTATTTCGGTTTTAAATTTGTCACAATATAGAAAATTGAGCTAGTTTAAAGTGGGCGTTGGATTCGTGTGATTCAGAATTATAAATAAAAAATTACAGACGATTTAATGTGGGCATATCAAGTGAACGGCCAGTTAAAATGATTATTCTAAACTAATTATTGGTGCTCCTTGAGTAAAGGCTAATAAAAGAAGCATAATGCATGAGAAAATGCAGTTTGGGATACATTGGATTACTTGGAGGCTTTGTCGTAACTCTTTCAGTCTCAAATGTTATCACAAAATAGAAAATTGAGCTAGCTTAACGTGCGCATTGGATTCGTGTCATTCAGAACTTTAAATCAAAAATTCTGGACGATTTAGTGTGGACATGTCAAAGCGATCGGCCAGTTAAAATGATCATTCTAAACTGATTATTGGTGCTCCTTACTTTGAGGCTTTTTCATAACTCTTTAAGTCTCAAATGTATTCACAATCTGGAAAATTGAGCTAGCTAAACATGTGCGTTGGTCTCATGTCATTTTGAGCTCCAAATCAAAAGTTAAAGACGATTTGGTGCAGACATGTCAAGTTGACCAGCTAGTTAAAATGATGATTCTAAACTGATTATTGGTGCTCCTAAAGTAATGGCTTATAAATGAAGCAAAATGCATGACTTCACGCAGTTTGGGATACATTGAATTACTTGGAGGCTTTTTCGTAGCTCTTTAAGTCTCAAATGAAATCACAATATGGAAAATTGAGCTACCTTAACGTGGGCGTTGGACTCATGTCATTTTGAACTCTAAATCAAAAGTTAAAGACGATTTAGAGCGGACATGTCAAGTTTATCAGATAGTTAAAAGGATCGTTCTAAACTGATCATTGGTGCTCCTTGAGTAAAGACTGATAAATGAAGCATAATTCATGGCATCATGCAGTTTCGGATAGATTTGATTACTTGGAGGCTTTGTCGTATCTACTTTAGTCCAATGTTGTCTCCGTATAGAAAATTAAGCTAGCTTAACGTGAGCGTTTGATTCGTTTCATTCACAACTCTAAATCAAAAGTTAGGGACGATTTAGTGTGGACATGTCAAGTGATCGACCAGTTAAAATGATTATTCTAAACTGATTATTTGTGCTCCTTGAGTGAAGCATTATAAATGAATTCGTGTCCTTCAGAACTCTAAATCAAAAGTTACGGATAATTTAGTGCGGACATGTCAAGTGATCGGTCAGTTAAAATGATCATTCAAAACTTATTATTGTTGCTCATTTAGTAAATGCTTTTAAATAAAGTATAATGCATTACATCATGCAGTTTTGGATACATTGGCTTACTTGGATGCTTTTTTGTAGCTCTTTAACTCTCAAATGTAGTCACAATATGGAAATTTGAGGTAACTTTACATGGACGTTGGAATCATGTACTTTTGAACTCGAAATCAAAAGTTAAAGACGATATAGTCCGGACATGTCAAGTTTATCATCTAGTGAAAATGATCATTCTAAACTGATCATTGGTGCTCCTTGAGTAAAGACTCATAAATGAAGCATAATGCATGGCGTCACGCAGTTTCATATACATTTGTATATTTGTAGGATTTTCTGTAGCTATTTCGGTTTTAAATTTTTTCACAATATAGAAAATTGAGCTATCTTAACGTGGGCGTTGGATTCGTGTCATTCAGAACTGCAAATCAAAAGTTACGGACGATTTAGTGCGGACATGTCAAGTAATCGGCCAGTTAAAATAATCATTCTAAACTAATTATTGGTGCTCCTTGAGTAAAGGCTAATAAATGAAGCATAATGCATGAGATAACGCTGTTTGGGATACATTTGATTAGTTGGAGGCTTTGTCGTAGCTCTTTCAGTCCAAAATATTGTCACAATATAGAAAATTGAGCTAGTTTAACATGCGCGTTAGATTCGTGTCATTCAGGTCTCTAAATCAAAAGTTCTGGATGATTTAGTGGAAACATGTCAAGCGATCGGCCTGTTAAAATGATCCTTCTAAACTGATTATTGGTGCTCCTTCAGTAAAGGCTTATAAATGAAGCATAATTCATGAGATAACCCAGTTTGGGATACATTGGATTACTTGGAAGAATTGTCGTAGCTCTTTCAGTCTCAAATGTTGTGAGAATATAAAAAATTGAGCTAGCTTAACATGGGCATTTGATTCGTGTCATTCTGAACTCCAAATCAAAAGTTCTGGACGATTTAGTGCGGACATGTTGGGCGAGTTAAAATGATCAATGTAAACTTATTATTGGTGCTCCTTGATTGGAGGCTTTTTCGAAGCTCTTTAGTCTCAAATGTAGGCACAATCTGGAAAATTGAGCTAGATTAACTTGGTGTTGGACTCAGGTCATTTTGAGCTCCAAATCGAAAGTTAAAGACGATTTAGTGCATACATGTCAAGATAATCAACTAGTTAAAATGATCTTTCTAAAATGATCATTGGGTCTCCTTGAGTAAAGATTGATAAATGAAGCATAATGTATGACATCAGGAAGTTTCGGACAGATTTGATTACTTGGAGGCTTTGTCGTAGGTATTTCAGTCTTAAATTTTGTCACAATATAGAAAATTGAGCTAATTTAACATGGGCGTTGGATTCTTGACATTCAAAACTGTAAATCAAAATTTACGGCCGATTAGTGCGGACATGTCAAGTGGTCGACCAGTTAAAATGATCTTTCAAAACTGATTATTAGTGCTCCTTGAGTAAAGGCTTATAAATGAAGCATAATGCATGAGAAAACACAGTTTGGGATACATTGGATTACTTGGAGGCTTTGCCGTAGCTCTTTTAGTCTCAAATATTGTCACGATATAGAAAATTGAACTAGCTTAACGTAGCCGTTGGATTCCTGTCATTCTGAACTATAAACAAAATTTCATAACGATTGGTGCGGACATGTCAAGTGATCCACCAGTTAAACTGATCATTCTAAACGGATTATTAGTGCTACTTGAGTAAAGGCTTATAAATGAAGCATAATGCATGAGATAACCCAGTTTGGGATATATTGGAATACGTGGAGGCTTTGCCGTAGCTCTATAAGTCTCAAATTAAGTTGCAATATGGAAAATTGAATTAGTTTAACGTGGGCGTTGTACTCATGTCATTTTGAGCTCTAAATCAAAAGTTAAAGACGATTTAGTGCGGACTTGTCAAGTTGATCAGCTAGTTAAAATGATCATCTAAACAGATCATTGGTGCTCCTTGAGTAAAGATAGATAAATGAAGCATATTGCATGACATCACGCAGTGTCTGCTAGATTTTATTTCTTGGAGGCTTTGTCGTAGCTATTTCAGTCTTAAATTTTGTCACAATATAGAAAATTGACCTAGCTTAATGTGGGCGTTGGAATCGTGTAATTCAAAACTGTAAATCAAAATTTATGGTCGATTTAGTGCGGACAGGTCAAGTGATCGACTAGTTAAAATGAGCATTCTGAACTGATTATTGGTGCTCCTTGAGTAAAAGCTTATAGATGAAGCATAATGCATGAGATAACTCAGTTTGGGATACACTGGATTACTTGGAGGATATGTCGTAGCTCTTTCAGTCTCAAATATTGTCACAATATAGAAAATTTAGCTAGATTAACATGGACATTGGATTCGTGTCATTCTAAACTCTAAATCAAAAGTTTATAATGATTTAGTGCGTACATGTCAAGTGATCGGCCAGTTAAAATGATCATTCTAAACTAATTATAGGTGCTCCATGAGTAAAGGATAATAAATGAAGTGTGATGCATGAGATAACGCAGTTTGGGATACATTGGATTATTTGCAGGCTTTGTTGTGACTCTTTCAGTGTCAAATGTTGTCACGATATAGAAAATAGAGCTAGCTTAACGTGCGCGTTGGATTCGTGTCATTCAGAACTCTAAATCAAAAGTCCTGGATGATTTAGTGTACACATGTCAAGCGATCAGCTAGTTAAAATGATCATTGTAAATTGATTATTGGTGCTCCTTGAGTAAAAGATTATAAATGAAGCATAATGCATGAGATAACGCATTTTGGGATACATTGGATTGCTTGGAGGCTTTTTCGTACCTTTTTCAATCTCAAATGTTGTCACAGTATAAAAAATTGAGCTAGCTTTAACGTGGGCGTTGGATTCATGTAATTTTGAACTCCAAATCAAAAGTTCTGGACGATTTAGTGCGTACATGTCAAGTTATGGCGAGTTAAAATGATGATTCTAAACTGATTATTGGTGCTCCTCGAGTAAAAGCTTATAAATGAAGTGCATGAGATCACACAATTTTTGATGCATTGGATTACTTGGAGGCTTTGTCGTTGTTATTTACGTCTCAAATGTTGGTTCTGAATGACAATAAAGACGATTTAATGTGGACATGTCAGTTTGATCAGGTAGTTAAAATGATCTTTCCAAACTGATCATTGGTGCTCCTTGATTAAAGACTTATAAATGAAGCATAATGCATGGCATCACTCAGTCTTGGATACATTGGCTTACTTGGATAATTTTTCATAGCTCTTTAACTCTCAAATGTAGTCACAATATGGAAAATTGACCTGGCTTAACGTGAGCGTTGGATTCATGTCAATTTGAGCTCTAAATCAAAAGTTTAAGACGATTTAAACCGGACATGTCAAGTTGATCATCTAGTTAAAATGATCTTTCGAAACTGATCATTGGTGCTCCTTGAGTAAAAACTGATAAATGAAGCATAATGCATGGCATCACGCAGTTTCGGAAACATTTTTGGTCTTAACTTTTGTGACAATATAGAATATTGAGCTAGCGTAACGTGGGTGTTGGATTCGTGTCATTCAGAACTGTAAATCAAAAGTTATGGACGATTTAGTGCAGACATGTCAAGTGATCGGCCAGTTAAAATGATCATTCTAAACTAACTA
This sequence comes from Pugionium cornutum, assembly GCA_018901935.1. Classification (NCBI taxonomy): domain Eukaryota; kingdom Viridiplantae; phylum Streptophyta; class Magnoliopsida; order Brassicales; family Brassicaceae; genus Pugionium; species Pugionium cornutum. The sequence continues at coordinate 25,780,112 of CM032162.1, read as the reverse complement.
TTGGTGCTCCTTGAGTAAAGGCTAACAAATGAAACATAATGCATGAGATAACACAGTTTCGGATACATTGGGTTACTTGGAGGGTTTGTCGTAGCCCTTTCATTCTCAAATGTTGTCAAATTATAGAAAATTGAGCTAGCTTAACGTGCGTGTTGGATTCGTGTCATTCCGAACTCCAAATAAAAAGTTCTTGATGATTTAGTGCAGACATGTCAAGGGGTCGACGAGTTAATATGATCATTCTAAACTGATTATTGGTGGTCCCTGAGTAAAGGCTTATAAATGAAGTATAATGCATGACATCACGCGGTTTGGGATGCATTGGCTTACTTGGAGGTTTTTTGTAGCTCTTTAAGTCTCTAATGTAGTCACAATCTGGAAAATTCAGCTAGCTTAACGTAGGCATTTGACTCATGTCATTTTGAACTTTAAATCAAAAGTTGAAGACAATTTAGTGCGTACATGTCATGTTGATCAGCTAGTTAAAATTATCATTCTAAACTGATCATTGGTGCTCCTTGAGTAAAGACTAATAACCCAGTTTAGGATACATTGTATTACTTGGCGGCTTTCTTGTAGCTCTTCCAGTCTCAAATGTTGTCAGGATATAGAAAATTGTGCTAGCTTAATGTGGTCGTCTGATTCGTGTCATTCAGAACTGTATATCAAAAGTTATGGATGTTTAGTGCGGACATGTCAAGTGATCGACCAGTTAAAATGAACACTCTAAACTTATTCTTGGTGCTCCTTGCATAAAGGGTTATAAATAAAGCATAATGCATGAGATAATTCAGTTTGGGATACATTGGATTACTTGGAGGATTTGTCGTAACTCTTTCAGTCTCATATGTCATCACAATACAGAAAATTGAGGTAGTTTAACGTGGGCGTTGGAGTCGTGTCATTCTGAACTCTAAATCAAAAGTTATGGACGATTTAGTGTGGACATGTCAAGTGATAGGCCAGTTAAAATGATCATTCTAAACTGATATTGGTGCTCCTTGAGTAAAGTCTTATAAATGAAACATAATGCATGAGATCACACAGTTTGTGATACATTGGATTACTTAGAGGCTTTTTCGTTGCTCTTTCAGTCTCAAGTGTGGTTAGAATAAAGAAAATTGATCTAGTTTACGTGGGCGTTGGATTCGTGTCTTTATGAACTCTAAAACAAAAGTTATGGACGATTTAGTGCGGACATGTCAAGGGATCGGCCAGTTAAAATGATCATTCTAAACTGATTATTGGTGCTCCTTGAGTAAAGCCTTATAAATGAAGTATAATGCATGACATCACGCAGTTTGGGATAGATTGGCTTACTTGGAGGCTTTTTAGTAGCTCTTGAAGTCTCAAATGTAGTCACAATATGGAAAATGGAGCTAGCTTAACGTGGTCGTTGGACTCATATCATTTTGAACTCTAAATAGAAAGTAAAGACAATTTAATGCGGACATGTCGATTTGATCAGGTAGTTAAAATGATCTTTCTAAACTGATCATTGGTGCTCCTTGAGTAAAGACTAATAAATGAAGCATAATGCATAGTATAATGCAGTTTCGGATAGATTAGATTACTTAGAAGCATTGTCGTAGCTATTTTGGTCTTAACTTTGGTCACATTATAGAAAATTGAGCTACCTTAATGTGGGCATTGGATTCGTGTCATTCAGAACTCTAAATCAAAAGTTATGACGATTTAGTGCGCACATGCTAAGTGATCGGCCTGTTAAAATGATCATTCTAAACTAATTATTGGTGCTCCATGTGTAAATGCTTATAAATGCAGCATAATGCATGAGATAGCGCAGTTTGGGATACATTGGATTTCTTGGAGGCTTTGTCATAGCTCTTTTAGTCGTAAATGTTGTCACAGTATAGAAAATTGAGCAAGCTTAACGTGGGTGTGGGATTCGTGTCATTCGAAACTCTAAATCAAAAGTTATTGACGATTGAGTGCGGACATGTCAAGTGATTGGCCAGTTAAAATGATCTTTCTAAACTGATTATTGGTGCTCCTTGAGTAAAGACTTATAACGCCGTTTGGGATACATTGGCTTATTTGGAGGCTTTTTCGTAGCTCTTTAAATCTCAAATGTAATCACAATATGGAACATTGAGCTAGCTTAACATGGGCATTGGATTCATGTCATTTTAAGCTTTAAATCAAAAGTTAAAGAATGATTTAGTGAGGATATGTCAAGGTTATCAGCTAGTTATAATTATCGTTCTAAACTGATCATTGGTGCTCCTTCAGTAAAGAGTGATAAATGAAGCATAATGCATTGCATCATGCAGTTACGGAGCTATTTTGGTCTTAAATTTTTTCGTAATATATAAAAACTGAGCTAGCTTAATGTCAGCATTGGATTCGTGTCATTTAGAAATCTAAATCAAAAGTTACAGACGATTTAGTGCGGACATGTCAAGTGATCAGCCAGTTAAAATGATCATTTTAAACTGATTACTGGTGTTCGTTGAGTAAAGGCTTATAAATTAAGTATAATGAATGACATCACGCAGTTTGGGATATAATGGCTTACCTGCATGCTTTTACGTACCTCTCTAAGTCTCAACTATAGTCATAATATGGAAAATTGAGCTAGCTTAACGTGGGCGTTGGACTTGGCATCATGCAATTTAGGATATATTGGATTTCTTGAAGGCTTTGTGGTAGCTCTTTCAGTCTCAAATGTCGTCAAAATATAGAAAATTAAGCTAGGTTAACGTGGGCATTGGATTCATGTCATTCGGAACTCTAAATCAAAAGTTCTGGACGATTTAAGACATGTCAAATGATCGGCCGGTTAAAATGATCATTCTAAACTGATTACTAGTGCTCCTTGAGTAAAGGCATATAAATAAATCGTAATGCATGACATCACGCAATTTGGGATACATTGGATTTTTGGGAGGCTTTTTCGTAACTCTTTAAGTCTCGAATGTAATCACAATATGGAAAATTGAGCTAGCTTAACATGGGTGTTGGACTCAAGCTATTTTGAGCTTTAAATCAAAAGTTAAAGACGATTTAGTGAGGACATGTCAAGTTTGATTAGCTAGTTAAAATGATCATTCTAAATTGATTATGGGTCCTCCTTGAGTAAGGGCTTATAAATGAAGCATAATGCAAGGCATCATGTAGTTTCGGATAGATTTGATTACTTGGAGGCTTTTTCGTAGCTATTTAAGTCTCAAATGTAGTCACAATATGGAAAATTGAGCGTTGGACTGATGTCATTTTTAGCTTTAAATCAAAAGCTAAAGATTATTTAGTGCGGCCATATCAAATTGATAAGCTAGTTAAAATGATCATTCTAAACTCATTATTGGTGCCCCTTGAGTAATGGGTTATAAATGAAGCATAATACATGGCATCACGCAGTTTGGGATACATTAGATTAATTGAAGGCTTTGTTGTTGCTCTTTCAATCTCAAATCTTGTCATAATATAGAAAATTGAGCTACCTTAACGTGGGTGTTGAATTCGTGTCATTCTAAACTATAAATCAAAAGTTACAAACGATTTCGTGTGACATGTCAAGTTGATTAGCCTGTTAAAATGATCATTCTAAACTGATCATTGGTGCTTTTTAAGTAAAGGCTTATAAATGAAGCATAATTCTTGGCATCACACAGTTTGGGATACATTGGATTACTTGGAGGCTTTTTCGTAGCTCTCTCAGTATCATAATTGTCACAATATAGAAATTTGAGGTAGTTTAGCGTGGGCATTGGATTCGTGTCATTATAAAGATATCAAAAATTAAATGCGATTTAGTGCGGACATGTCAAGTTGATAGGATAGTTAAAATGATCATTCTAAACTGATCATTGCTGCTCTTTGAGTAAAGGCTTATAAATGAAGCATAATGTATGGCATCACACAATTTGGGATACATTGGATTTCTTGGAGGCTTTGTCGTAGCTATTTCAGTGTTAAATTTTTTCACGATAAAGAAAATTGAGCTAGCTTAACGTAGGCGTTTGATTCGTGTTATTCAAAACTCTAAATCAAAAGTTACGAACGATTTAGTGCGGGCATGTCAAGTGATTGTCCAATTAAAATGATCATTCTAAACTGATTGTTGGTGCTCCATGAGTAAAAGCTTATAAATGAAGCATAATGCATGAGAGCACGCAGTTGGGGATACATTGGATTACTTGGAGGCTTTTTCGTACTTCTTCCACTGTCAAATAATGTCACAATATAGAAAATTGAGCTAGCTTAACGTTGGCGTTGGATTCATATCATTCTGAACTCTAAATCCAAAGTTATGGACAATTTAGGGCGGACATGTCAGGTGATCGGCTAGTTAAAATGAGCATTCTAAACTGATTATTGGTGCTCCTTGAGTAAAGGCTTATGAATGAAGCATAATGGGTGACATCACAAAGTTTAGGATACATTGGATTACTTGGACGCTTTTTCGTTGCTCTTTTAGTCTCAAAGTTTTCAAAATATAAAAAATTGAGCTAGGGCATTGGGCTCATGTCATTTTGAGCTCTAAATAAAAAGTTAAAGATGATTTAATGCTGACATATCAAGTTGATCAGTTAGTTAAAATGATCATTCTAAACTGAACTTTGGTGCCCCTTGAGTAAAGGGTTATAAATGAAGGATAATGACATCATGCATTTTGGATAAATTTGAGTTCTTGGAGGCTTTGTCATAGACATTATGATCTTAAATTTTGTCACAATATAGAAAGTTCAGCTAGGTTAATATGTGCATTTCATTCGTGTCATTTTGAACTTTAAATCAAAAGTTACAGACGATTTAATGTGGGCATGTCAAGTTGATTGGCCAGTTAAAATTATCAATCTAAACTGATCATTGGTGCTCCTTGAGTAAAGGTTTATAAATGAAGCATAATGCATGACACAGTTTGGGATACACTGGATTACTTGGAGGTTTTGTCATATCTATTTCGGTCTTAAATGTTGTTACAATATAGAAAATTAAGCTAGCTTAACGTGAGCGTTGGATTCGTGTCATTCAGAATTCTAAATCAAAAGTTACGTACGATTTAGTGTCGAAATGTCAAGTGATCCACCAGTTAATATGATCATTCTAAACTGATTATTGGTGCTCCTTTAATAAAGGCTATAAATGAATCATAATGCATAAGGTAACGCGGTCTGGGATACATTGGATTACTTGGAGGCGTTGTCATAGCTCTTTCAGTCTCAAATGTTGTCACAATATAGAAAATTGAGCTACCTTAACGTGGGTGTTGGATTCGTGTCATTTGGAACTCTAAATCAAAAGTTCTGGACGATTTAGTGCGGACATGTAAAGTGATCAGTCAGTTAAAATGATCATTCTAAATTAATTATTGGCGCTCCTTGAGTACGGGTTTATAAATGAAGCATAATGCATGACATCATGCAGTTTGGGGTACATTGGATTACTTGGAGGTTTTTCGTAGCTCTTTAAGTCTCAAATGTAGTCACAATATAAAAAATTGAGCTAGCTTAACGTGGGCATTGGACTTATGTCATTTTTAGCTTTAAATAAAAAGCTAAAAACGATTTAGTGTGGACATGTCAAGTGATCGTCCAGTTAAAATGATCATTCTAAATTGATTATGGTGGTCATTGAGTAAAAGCTTATAAATGAAGCATAATTCATGAGAGCAAGCAGTTGGGGATACATTGGGTTACTTGGATGCTTTGTCATAGCTCTTTCAGTCTCGAATGTTGTCACAATATAGAAAATTGAGCTAGCTTAACATGGGCATTGGATTCATGTCATTCTATACTCCAAATCAAGAGTTATGGACGAGTTAGTGCGGACATGTCAGGTGATCGGCTAGTTAAAATGAGCATTCTAAACTGATCATTGGTGCCCCTTAAGTAAAAGCTTATAAATGAAGGATAGTGCATGACATCACACATTTGGGATAGATTGGATTTCTTGGAGGCTTTGTTTTAGCCATTTTGGTTTTAAATTTTGTCACAATATAGAAAGTTAAGCTAGGTTAATATGAGTGTTAGTTTTGTGTCATTTTGATCTATAAATCAAAAGTTACAGACGATTTAGTGTGGACATGTCAAGTTGATTGGCCAGTTAAAATTATAAATCTAAATTGATCATTGGTGCTCCTTGAGTAAAAGCTTATAAATGAAGCATAATGCATGACATCACACAGCTTGGGATACATTGTATTACTAGGAGGCTTTTTTCGTAGCTCTGTAAGTCTCAAATGTAGCCACAATATGGGAAATTGAGCTAGATTAACGTGTGTGTTGGACTAATGTCATTTTTAACTTTAAATCAAAAGATAGAGAAGATTTAGTTCGGACATGTGAAACTGATCAGCTAGTTAAAATGATCATTCTAAACTGATCATTGGTGCCCCTTGAGTAAAGGCTTATAAATCAAGCATAATGCATGACATCACGCAGTTTGGGATACATTGGATTACTTGGAGGCTATTTCTTAGCTGTTGAAGTCTCAAATGTAGTCACAATATAGAAAATTGAGCTAGTTTAACGTGGGCGTTGGACTCATATCATTTTTAGCTTTAAATCGTAAGCTAAAGACGATTTAGTGCAGACATGTCAAATTGATCAGCTAGTTAAAATGATCATTCTAAACTTATCATTGGTGCCCCTTAAGTAATGGCTTATAAATGAAGCATAATGCATGACCTCACGCATTTTGGGATAGATTTTGAGGCTTTGTCGTAGCTAATTCGGTCTTAAATATTGTCACAATATAGAAAGTTGAGTTACCTTATCATGGGCGTTGGATTCGTGTCATTCTAAACTCTAAATCAAAGGTTACGAACGATTTAGTGCAGACATGTCAAGTTGTTCAGCTAGTTAAAATGATCAGTCTAAACTGATCATTGGTGCCACTTGAGTAAAGGCTTATAAATGAAGGATACTGCATGACATCATGCATTTTGGATAGATTGGATTTCTTGGAGGCTTTGTCGTAGCCGTTTCGGTCTTAAATTTTGTCACAATATAGAAAGGTGAGCTGGGTTAATATGGGCCTTAGTTTTGTGTCATTTTGAACTATAAATCAAAAGTTACAGACGATTTAGTGCGGACATATCAAGTTGATTCGCCAGTTAAAAAGATCAATCTAAATTGATCACTGGTGCTACTTGAGTAAAAGCTTATAAATGAAGCATAATGCATGACATCATGATTCTTGATACATTGGATTACTTGTATGCTTTTTCATAACTCTTTAAGTCTCAAATGTAGTCAAAATATGGAAAATTGAGCTAGCTTAACGTGGGTGTTGGACTCATGTCATTTTCAGCTTTAAATCAAAATGTAAAGACGTTTTAGTGAGTACAAGTCAAATTGATCAGCTAGTTAAATGATCGTTCTAAACTGATCATTGGTGCCCCTGAGTAAATGCTTATAAATGAAATATAATGCATGACATCATGCAGTTTGAGATACATTTGATTACTTGGAAGCTTTTCGTAGCTCTTTAAGTCTCAAATGCAGTCACAATATGGAAAATTGAGCTAGCTTAACGTGGGCGTTGGACTCATGTCATTTTTAGCTTTAAATCAAAAGCTAAAGATGATTTAGTACAAACATGTCCAATTGATCAGCTGGTTAAAATGATCGTTCTAAAATGAACATTGGTGCCCCTTGAGCAAATGCTTATAAATGAAGCATAATGCATGACATCACGCATTTTGGGATAGATTGGATTTCTTGGAGTCTTCGTTGTTGCTCTTTTAGTCTCAAATCTTGTCACAATATAGAAAATTGAGCTACCTTATCGTTGGCGTTGGATTTATGTCATTCTAGACTTTAAATCAAAAGTTACAGACGATTTTGTGCGGACATGTCAAGTTGATCGGATAGTTAAAATGTTCATTCTAAACTGATCATTGGTGGTCCTTGAGTAAAGACTTATAGATGAAGCATAATGCATGGCATCACGCAGTTTGGGATACATTGGTTTACTTGGAGGCGTTGTTGTAGCTCTTTAAGTCTAAATTGTTGTCACTATATGGAAAACTGAGCTAGATTTAACATGGGCACTAGGCTCATGTCATTTTGAGCTCTAAATAAAAATTTAAAGTGGAACTAGGTTAATATGGACGTTAGATTCTTGTCCTTTTGAACTCTAAATCAAAAGTTACAGACGATTTTGTGCGGATATGTCAAGTTGATTGGCTAGTTAAAATGATCAATCTAAATTGATCATTGGTGCTCTTTGAGTAAAATCTTATAAATGAAACGTAATGGATGACATCACACAGTTTGGCATACATTGGATTACTTGGAGGCTTTTGCGTAGCTCTTTAAGTCTCACATTTAGTCACAATACGGAAAATTGAGCTAGCTTAACGTGGGCATTGGACTCATGTCATTTTGAGCTCTAAATAAAAAATTAAAGACGATTTAGTACATACATGTCAAGTTGATCAGGTAATTAAAATGATCACTCTAAACTGATCAATGGTGCTCCTTGTGTAAAGGCTTATAAATGAAGCATAATGCATGGCATCAAGCATTTTGGGATAGATTAGATTACTTGGAGGCTTTGTCGTAGCTATTTTGGTCTTAAATGTTTTCACAATATAGAAAATTGAGCTAGCTTAACTTGGGCGTTGGATTCGTGTTTTGAACCGTAAATAAAAAGTTACAGACGATTTAGTGCAAACATGTCAAGTGATTAGCCAGTTAAAATGATCATTGGTGCTCCTTGAATAAAGGCTTATAAATGAAGCATAATCCATGACATCACACAGTTTCTGATAGATGGGATTATTTGGAGGATTTCTCATAGCTTTTTCAGTCCCAATTTTGTCACAATATACACAATTGAGCTAGTTTAACGTGGTCGTTGGATTCGTTACATTCTGAACTCTAAATCAAAAGTTACAAACGATTTAGTGCGCATATGTAAAGTGATCACCCAGTTAAAATGATCATTTTAAACTGATAATTGGTGCTCCTTGAGTAAAGGCTTATAAATAAAGCATAACGTATGGCATCACGCGGGATAGATTGGATTACTTGGAGGCATTGTCATAGCTATTTCGAATTTAAAATTCATCACAATATAGAAAATTGAGCTAGCTTAATGTGGGCATTGGATTCGTATCATTTTGAATTTTAAATAAAAGTTACGGAGCACTTAGTGCATGTCAAGTTGATCGGCATCTTAAAATGATCATTTTAAACTGATCATTGGTGCTCCTTTAGTAAAGGCTTATAAATGAAGCATAATCCATGGCATGACGCAGTTTTGGATACATTGGATTAATTGGATGATTTGTAGTAGCTCTCTCTGTCTCAAATATTGTCACAATTTGGAAAATTGAGCTAGGTTAACGTGGACGTTGAGCTCTAAATCAAACGTTAAAGAGGATTTAGTGAGGACATGTCAAGTGGATCAGCTAGTTAAACTTATCATTCTAAAAAGATCATTGGTGCTCCTTGAGAAAATGCTTATAAATGAAGCATAATGTATGGCATCAAGTAGTTTGGAATAGATTGGATTACTTGGATGTTTAACCATAGCTATTTTGGTCTTAAATTTTCTCAATATAGAAAATTGAGCTAGATTAACGTGGGCGTTGTATTCTTGTCATTTTGAAGTCTAAATAAAAAGTTACGGACAATTTAGTGCAGACAATTCAAGTTGATCGGCCAGCTAAAATAATCATTTTAAACTGATCATTGGTGCTTATTGAGTAAAGACTTACAAATGAAGAATAATGCATGACATCACAGAGTTTTCGATACATTGGATTACTTGGAGCGTTTGTAGTAGCTCTTCGGTCTCAAATGTGGTCACAATATGGAAAATTAAGCTAGTTTAACGTGGGCATTGGACTAACGTCATTATGACCTCTAAATCAAAACTTAAAGACTATTTAGTGCATACATGTCAAGTTGATCAGCTAGTTAAAATGAGCATTCTAAACTGATCATTGGTGCTCCTTGTGTAAAAGCTTGTAAATGAAGCATAATGCATGACATCACGCAGTTTGGAATATATTGGTTTACTTGGAGGCCTTGTCATAGCTCTTTCAGTCTTAAATTTTGTCACAATACAAAAATTGAGCTAGCTTAACGTGGGTGTTTGACTCATGTCATTCTGAACTCTCAATCAAAAGGTACGGATGATTTAGTGCAGACATGTGAAGTTAATCGGCCAGTTAAAATGATCATCCTAAATTGATTATTGATGCTCCTTGAGTAAAGGATTATAAGTGAGGTATAATGCATGGCATCACGCAGTTTGGTATACATTGGATTACTTGGAGGCTTTGTAGTAGCTCTTTCAGTCTCAAATGTTGTCACAATATGGAAAAAGCAAACATGTCAAGTGATCGGCCAGTTAAAATGATAATTCTAAAATGATCATTGGGGCTCCTTGAATAAAGGATTATAAATGAAGCGTAATCCATGACATCACACAGTTTTTGATATATGGAATTATTTGGAGGCTTTGTCATAGCTTTTTGGTCTTAAATTTTGTCACAGTATAGACAATTGAGTTAGCATAACATGGTCGTTGGATTCGTGTCATTCTAAACTCTTAATCAGAAGTTATGTACAATTTAGTGCGCACATGTCAAATGATCGGACAGTTAAAATGATCATTCTAAATTGATCATTGGTACTCCTTGATTAAAGGCTTATAAATGAAGCATAATGCATGACATCACCTTGTTTGGGATTTATTGGATTATTTGCAAGCTTAATCGTAGCTATTTCGGTCTCAAATTTTATCACAATATAGAAAATTGAGCTCGTTTAACGTGGGTATTTGATTCATGTCATTTTGAGATCTAAATCAAAAGTTACAGATGATTTGGTGCAGACTTGTCAAGCGATCGGCTAGTTAAAATGATCAATCTAAACTGATCATTTCTGCTACTTGAGTAAAGGCTTATAAATGAAGCATAAGGCATGGCATCACACAGTTTGCAATACATAGGCTTATTTGGAGGCTTTGCCATAGCTTATTCAGGCTTAAATTTTGTCACAATATAGAAAATTGAGCTCGCTTAACGTGCGCGTTGGACTCATATCATTCTGAACTCTCAATCCAAAGTTACGGAGGATTTAGTGCATACATGTCAAGTTGATTGGCCAGTGAAAATGATCATTGGTGCTCCTTAAGTAAAGGCTTAAAAATGAAACATAATGCATGGAAAATTGTATTAGCTTACCGTGGGCGTTGGACTCATGTTATTTTGAGCTCTAAATAAAAAGTTAATGATGATTTAGTGCAGACATGTCAAGTTGTTGAGCTAGTTAAAATGATCATTCTAAACTGATTATTGGTGCTCCATGAGTAAAGGCTACTAAATTAAGCATAATGCATGGCATCACGCAGTTTGGGATACTTTGAATTACATGGAAGCTTTTTCATAGCTCTTTAAGTCTTAAATTTTGTCACAATATAGAAAATTGAGCTAGCTTAACGTGGGCGTTTGACTCATGTCATTCTGAACTCTCAATCAAAAGTTATGGAGGATTTAGCGCAGACATGTCAAACTGATCGGCCAGTTAAAATGATCAATCTTATTTGATCATTGGTGCTCCTTGAGTAAAGGCATATAAATAAACCATAATGCATGACATCACGTAGTTTGGGATACATAGGCTTACTTGGAGGCATTGCCTTAGCTCATACAGTTTTAAATTTTATCATAATATAGAAAATTGAGCAAGATTAATGTGGCCGTTGGACTTATGTCATTCTGAACACTCAATCAAGTGTTATGCAGGATTTAGTGCAGACATGTTAAGCTGATCCGCCAGTTAAAATGATCAATCTAAATTGATCGTCGGTGCTCCTTGAGTAAAGGCTTCTAATTGAAGCATAATGCACGACATCACGTAGTTTGGGATACATAGGCTTACTTGGAGTCTTTTCCTTAGCTAATTCAGTTTTAAATTCCATCACAAAATAGAAAATTGAGCTAGATTAACGTGGGCGTTGGACCCATGTCATTCTAAGCTCTTAATCAAAAGTTACGGAGGATTTAGTGGAGACATGTCAAGTTGATCGGCCAGTGAAAATGATCATTCTAACCTGATCATTGGTGTTCCTTAAGTAAAGGCTTATAACTGAAACATAATGCATGGCATCACGAATTTTGGGATACATTGGATAACTTGGAGGAATTGTAGTAGCTCTTTCAGTCTTAAATATTGTCACAATATGGAAAATTGCATTAGCTTACCGTGGGCGTTGGACTCATGTCATTTTGAGCTCTAAATCAAAAGTAAATGACGATTTAGTGCAGACATGTCAAGTTGATGAGCTAGTTAAAATGATCATTTTAAACTGATTATTGGTGTTCCGTGAGTAAAGGCTTATAAATTAAGCATAATGCAGGTCATCACACAGTTTGGGATACTTTGGATTACATGGAAGCTTTGTCATAGCTCTTTAAGTCTAAAATTTTTTCACAGTATAGAAAATTGAGCTAGTTTAACGTGGGCGTTTGACTCATGTCATTCTGACTATCAATCAAAAGTTAGAGAGGCTTTAGTGCAGACATTTCAAGTTGATTAGCTAGTTAAAATGATCATTATTAACTAATTATTGGTGCTCCTTGAGTAAAGGTTTATAAATGAAGCATAATGCAAGGAATCACATAGTTTGGGATACATAGGCTTACTTGAATGCTTTGCCTAGCTCATTCAGTTTTAAATTTTGTCACAATACAGAAAATTGTGGTAGCTTAACGTGGGCATTGGACTCATGTCATTCTAAACACTCAATCGAAAGGTACATAAGCTTTAGGGCAAACATGTCAAGCTGATCGGCCAGTTAAAATGATAAATCTAAATTGATCATTGGTGCTCCTTGAGTAAACGCTTATAAATGAAGCATAATGCATGGCATCACGTAGTTTGGGATACATAGGCGTACTTGGAGGCTTTGCCTTAGCCCATTGAGCCATCAATTTTGTAACAATATAGAAAATTGAGCTAATTTAACGTGGGCGTTGGACTTGTGTCATTCTAAACCCTTAATCAAAAGTTACGGAGGATTTAGTGGGGACATGTCAAGCTGATCGACCAGTTAAAATGATCTAAATTGATCATTGGTGCTCCTTGAGTAAAGGCTTATAAATGAAGCATAATGCAATGTATCACGTAGTTTGGGATACATAGGCTTACTTGGAGGCTTTTCCTTAGCTCGTTTAATCTTAAATTTCGTCAAAATATAGAAAATTGAGCTAGATTAACGTGGGCGTTGGACTCATGTAATTTTGAACTCTCAATGAAAATTTACGGAGGATTTAGTGTAGACATGTCAAGTTGATCGACAAGTGAAAATGATCATTGTAAAGTGATAATTGGTGCTCCTTAAGTAAAAGCTATAAATGAAACATAATGCATGGCATCACGCAGTTTTGGATTCATTGGACTACTTGGAGGGTTTGTAGTAGCTTTTTCATTCTTAAATATTATCACAATATGGAAAATTGAATTACCTTTCCGTGGGTTTTGGACTCATATCAGTTTGAGCTCTAAATCAAAACTTAATGACAATTTAGTGCAGACATGTCAAGTTGATGAGCTAGTTAAAATGATCATTCTAAACTGATTATTGGTGCTCCTTGAGGAAAGGCTTATAAATTAAGCATAATGGATGGCATCACGCAGTTTGGGATTTTTTGAATTACATGGAAGCTTTTTCATAGCTTTTTAAGTCATTAATTTTGTTACAGTATAGAAAATTGAGCTAGATTAACGTGGGCGTTTTACTCATGTCATTTTGAACTGTCAATCAAAAGGTACGGATGAGTTAGTGCATACATGTCAAGCTGATCGGCCAGTTAAAATTATCATTCTAAACTAATAATTGGTGCTCCTTGAGTAAAGACTTATAAATGAAGCATAATGCATGGCATCACGTAGTTTGGGATGCATAGGCTTACTTGGAGGCTTTTCCTTAGCTCATTAAGTCTTAAATTTTGTCGCAATATAAAAAATTGAGCTAGGTTATCGTGGGCGTTGGAGTCATTGCTTCTGAGCACCCAATCAAAAGTTACGGAGGATTTAGTACAGATATGTCAAGTTGATCGGCCAGTGAAAATGATCATTCTAAACTGATCATTGGTGCTCCTTAAGTAAAGGCTTATAAATAAACCATAATGCATGGCATCACGCAATTTGGGATACATTAGATAACTTGGAGGCTTTGTAGTAGCTCTTTCAGTATTAAATATTGTCACAATATGGAAAATTGCATTAGCTTACCGTGGGCGTTGGATTCATGTCATTTTGAGCTCTAAATCAAAAGTAAATGACGATTTAGTGCAGACATGTCAAGTTGATGAGCTATTTAAAATGATCATTCTAAACTGATTATTGGTGCTCCGTGAGTAAAGGCTTATAAATTAAGCATAATGCATGTCATCACGCAGTTTGGGATACTTTGGATTACATGGAAGCTTTGTCATAGCTCTTTAAGTCTAAAATTTTTTCACAGTATAGAAAATTGATCTAGTTTAACGTTAGCATTTGACTCATGTCATTCTGACTATCAATCAAAATTTACGGAGGCTTTAGTGCAGACATTTCAAGCCAATCGGCCGGTTACAATTATCAATCTAAATTGATCATTGGTGTTCGTTGAGTAAACGCTTATAAATGAAGCATAATGAAGGGCATCACGTATTTTGAGATATATAGGCTTACTTGGAGGCTTTTCCTTAGCTCATTCAGTCTTAAATTATGTCACAATATAGAAATTCAGCTAGCTTAACGTGGGCATTGCACTCATGTCATTCTGAACTCTCAATCGAAAGTTACGGAGGATTTAGTGCAGACATGTCAAGCTGATCGGCCAGTTAAAATGATGAATCTAAATTGATCATTGCTGCTCCTTGAGTAAAGGCTTATAAATAAAGCAGAATGCATGATATCACGTAGTTTTGGGATACATAGGCTTACTTGGAGACTATGCCCCAGCTCTTTTAGTCTTAAATATCGTCACAATATAGAAAATTGAGTGGCATAACGTGGTCGTTGGACTCATGTCATTTTGAATTCTCAATCAAATGTGACGGAGGATTTAGTGCAGACATGTCAAGCTGATCGGCCAGTTAAAATGATCAATCTAAACTGATCATTGGTGCTCCTTGAGTAATGGCTTATAAATGAAGCATAATGCATGGCATCACATAATTTGGGATACATAGGCTTATTTGGAGGCTTTGCCTTAGCTCATTCAGTCTTAAATTTGTCACAATATAGAAAATGAGCTAGCTTAACGTGCCCGTTGGACTCATGTCATTCTGAACTCTCAATCAAAAGTTACAGAGGATGTAGTGCAGACATATCAAGTTGATCGGCCAGTGAAAATGATCATTGGTGCTCCTTAAGTAAAGACTTATAAATGAAACGAAGTAAAGATTTATGGAATTATGATTTAGAATGTTATTAATACATAAATTATCACCTTCAATGATGACATATCGAAATTGCAATGCCCAACAAGCTTGTATTGCCTATAGTAAGGCAGATAATTATGATTCCACAATTGAATGACAACCCTGATATTTACCCATTCCAGCAAATATGAAAGAACCCCTTTCGTTTCGTATTATCCATCCTAAACCCGACATTAACGATCCATCTATGTGCGAAGCATCATAATTACATTTTAGCCAGCGTGGAGAGGTGGTGTACAATTCTTATGAATAGTAGAAAAATTGCTAGAAATTGCAGTAGATGAGGAAGGACTTGAGCTTAAATCCTTTGTTGTAAAACTGTTAATCCACTCAGCAACATTCTCAAACCCTTTGTCCAATATAGAATCAGAAGATCTGTCTTTATTATTAAACACCATATCATTCCGAGCCTTCCATAATTGCCACAAAATATAAAATGGAATATATTTTTGTTGATAGGGTTGATCAAAGTATTCATAACTCTTGATCAAATATCTAATATTGTCATGAATATTTGAATCTGACTCAAATAAAGGTGTAGAAAATCCCAATATACGCAAAACCATCTGAGCTTTTGGACAATTGAAAAAAAGATGAACTTCACTTTTTCACGATCAAGACATTGATAACATGTATTATCAGAGCAAATGTTCCAATGTGATAAATGCGACTTCAGAGGTAACGCATTTGATAACACTTTCCACAAAAAATGAATTATCTTAAATGTAAGTCGTAGATTCCATATTTCTTTCGCCAAATCCTGATGATTTGCTAACAGTGGGAGAAATTGTGGTCCATTATTATTTTGAAGCGCCTGACGGTATCCCGATTTCACATTATATACTCCATCTGGCGTAAACTTCCAATACCATCCGTCGTTACAGGGATTTGTTGGGATGCATAATTTGTAAATTAAATAATGATCATCCTTTTCAATGAAATCCATGATCAGATCTGAATCCCATTGCCTTGTTTCTGTATTAATAAGGCAACTTACCTTCAAAGTAGGATTAGTATAGGGCAGTAAACGAGGTGCCCGGGCAGGAGAAAGTGGTAACCAATTTGAATCTCCGATAGAAATAGATGAACCAGGTCCAATTGTACGGAGAAGTCCCGATTGTAGTAACTGACGGCCATATAAAATAGATTGCCATCCATAAGAATCACGCGATCCCACGTTGGCCGAAATCAGATCCCCATTTTTATAATATCTGCTCCGTAAAATCCTTGATAGAAAACATTGCGGACGTTGCAATAATTTCTAGGATAAATTTCCCAAGAGTGCCTGATTAAACTTTTCTATATCTCGAAATCCCAAACCTCTTAATAACTTAGGCATATCCATCTTTTTCCAAGATACCATAGACAATTTCTTCTTATGTGATGTAGAACCCCACCAAAACTGATTTAAAGTTTTATTAATCATACTGCTGATTTGAACTGGTATTTTAAACACATTCATGGAGTATACAGGCAAGGCAAAGGCCACAGGTTTAATAAGTATCTCCTTTCCAGCTGAGGATAGAAACTTAGACTGCCATCCAGAGATACGGTCTTGAACTTTCTGAACAACATATTGCATTAGATGCCTTTTATTTTGAGTAAATTGTTCCGGTAGACCTAAATACCATCCACCTCTGCCAATTGTATGTATGCCCAAAATGTTTTGTATATGTATCCGTGTATGTTGAAATACTTTCTGACCAAAGATGATAGATTATTTATCCATATTTATAGTCTGTCCTGATATACGCCCGTATTCTTGAAATACTTGTTTCAACCGGATAGCATTGTTCAGATCAGATTTTACAAAAAATAGTGAGTCATCTGCAAAGAGGAGATGAGAGACTGTGGGCCCATTGCGAGAGATACTTATAGGCTTGATCAAACCATTATGTTCCTCATTCTGAAGAAGAATACTTAATACATCCGCGCAGAGTATAAATAAATACGGTGATAGGGGGTCGCCTTGTCGTAATCCCCTCTCTGGTTTGAAGTTACCATAAGGGCTGCTGTTAATAAGGATTGAGAAAGACACTGAAGAAATACATTCCATTATCCATTGAATCCATATACGTGAGAAACCCTTTTTAATCATCACAGCCTCAAGGAAATTCCACTCTACTCGATCATAAGCCTTACTAATATCTGTCTTAACCTCCATAAATGATTTTGCACATCGTTCCTGAACTCGGAGAGAGTGGAGAACTTCATGAGCAATCAGTACATTATCTGTTATCAATCTTTCCGGTATAAAAGCCGCTTGGTTTTCAGAAATAATATTATCCAATATTTTCTGTAACCAAAAAACCAATATTTTTGAAATTACTTTCTAAAAGACATTACAAAGTGATATTGGCCTAAAATCTTTTAAATCTGTTGGGGTATTTGACTTGGGTATAAGACATAGGTTTGTATGGTTAAACATTGGATTCATAGTTCCGGATGCAAAAAACTTTTCAACTTCTTTATAAACTGCATCACCGACTATATTCCAGTGTTGATGATAAAACGCAGCCGAATAACCATCAGGTGCAGGTGCTTTATTTGCCCCGATGGAGAATATTGCTTGGCGAACTTCCTCTTTCGAAATGCCTTTCGTTAACTCTGTATTCATATCGTCAGAAACAACTTATGATTTATTAGTTTATAGTGAGTGCCTACGGGAACACCTCACACATCTTGAGATGGTACTTAAAACCCTTCGACAAGAAGAGCTTGATGCCAATCTCAAGAAGTGCATCTTTTGTACTGATAAACTTGTCTTTTTAGGTTTTGTTGTAAGCTCACAAGACCTACAGGTTTATGAAGAGAATATTCGAGCCATACAAGAATGGTCAACACCAGGAAACATCAGCCAAGTAAGAAGCTTCCACGGACTGGCCAGCTTCTATAGGAGATTCGTGCCCAACTTCTATAGGAGATTCGTGCCCAACTTCAGCAGTATTTCCTCACCATTGATGGCAGTAGTGAAGAAGAACGTGGGATTCAGCTGGGGAGAAGCTCAGGAGAAGGCATTCCAGGCCTTGAAGGACAGCCTTACACTAGGGAAGAACCTCAAGACTTGGGTGGAGTGCCTGCCATTCATAGAGTTCGCTTACAACCGAGCCGTGCACTCAGCAACCAAGAAGACACCATTTGAAGTAGTATACGGCTTCAACCCTCTCACCCCATTGGAGCAAACGCCACTGCCACCAGCAGAGATGACCAACCTCAACGGAGCATCCAAGGCAGAGTTCATAAGGAAGTTACTCCAGAATGTAGCAGAAAACTTGGAGAAGAGGACCGGGCAGTACGTAACTCATGCCAACAAGGGAAGAAAGGAGGTGATCTTTCAACCAGGCGATTGGGTGTGGCTACACCTACGGCAGGAGAGGTTCCCCAACCTAAGGAGTTCCAAGCTAGCACCAAGAGGAGATGGACCATTCAGAGTGCTGGAGGGGATCAACAACAACGCCTACCGGATCGAGCTCCCAGGTGAGTTTAATGTGTCCAACACGTTCAACGTAACTGATTTAGCCCCTTTCCATGCAGATGAACCAGTTTTGAGGTCAAAACCTACTGAAGAGGGAGGGGATGATGAAGACATCAGGTCGTATGTCCAGCCAGGAGACCAGACTGGCCGACCAGGAAGCTTGCCCGAGACAGCCGGGCCATCTGGCACGTCTGCCGGCCCAAGCAGTACCGCGGGACCCTCGACCAATAGGACCAGACCGATCAGCATTGCCGGCGGAGAGGCCCAAGCTTCCAGCACCCTTGGTGGCGACGTGGATGACACCGCCGGTTCCTTTGGTGATGCCGCCGACTCCGGGATCAACTTGGCTGGTCCTGAACGCATTCCGGCCAGTACCTCGCACATTTCAGCTGGTACAGCCGATCCAGCCGAGTACACGAGTATTTCAACTTCTACATAAGGAAACTCGGACCAGATAAGCTACCAGCTTCAGGACATGCATCTAGAGGAAGTCTCCACACCAGTAGTGCCACCAGGAGCAATGACAAGGAGCATATCAAGAGCACTCTTCCACAAGTTCAGCTTATGGGTCGACAAGCTCCTAGAGGAAGATCCACTAAGGTCAATGGGCCAGAAGTGCAAAGAAGAGTCCAAAGGCTTCTCAACAATGCAAGGGACTTCAGAGACTTGGGCTTTAGTGGTAAGAGAGGTCAGGGCCCAAAGATTCCTAACCCTACTCCAAGTCGAAGACTAGGAGCAAGACGCGTGCATGCAACAAGGACGGCCACCTTCCATTTCTTGGCCGTGAGGTAAGTACGGTAAGTTTCAATGCGAATATATGCCTCTTTCTGTTTTGCAGGGTAGGATCTAGATTGTTTACATTTTTGAGTCAAGAACATTTTAGGAATAGGTCCTTTTTCGGTTATGCACTTTTGTATCTTTTCCATTTGTGCACTTTTGTAAACTTTCCTTTTCTTTATTTGAGTCGACCCTAGAAGGTCAAGCTGTCGAGCATATTAATAAGGCTCCTTCCAGCATTGTAGTTCGATAACCTTTTTGCTAATTAATAAAGATCGAATTTTCTTTACAAGTTTTTCTCTCAAAGAAGCTTGTGCGCTTAGAACCTAGTTGATACCAGCCCTCCTAGCTCTAAATTTGTGATTTATCACGAGGTTCATCATCCCTCGTGTGGTTCACTTCACCCTTCCATCGAATACCAACCCAAATCCCCTACCCAAGAACTCTAAGGTCGAGTTTCTCACCTAAGCTTCTCCAAACAGCCCACGCGCATATAAGCCTTGAATCTAGGCTTGTATCAAAGTCTCTACACCAGTAGTGCCACCAGGAGCAATGACAAGGAGCAGATCAAGAGCACTCTTCCACAAGTTCAACTTATGGGTCGACAAGCTCCTAGAGGAAGATCGACTAAGGACAATGGGCCAGAAGTGCAAAGAAGAGTCCAAAGGCTTCTCAACAATGCAAGGGACTTCAGAGACTTGGGCTTTAGTGGCAAGAGAGGTCAGGGCCCAAATATTCCTAACCCTACTACAAGTCGAAGACTAGGAGCAAGGCGCGTGCATGCCACAAGGACGGCCACGTTCCATTTCTTGGCCATGAGATAAGTAAGGTAAGTTTCAATTCGAATATATGCCTCTTTCTGTATTGCAGGGTAGGATCTAGATTGTTTACATTTTTGAGTCAAAGACACTTTAGGAATAGGTCCTTTTTCGGTTATGCACTTTTGTATATTTTCCATTTGTGCACTTTTGTAAACTTTCCTTTTCTTTCTTTGAGTCGACCCTAGAAGATCAAGCTGTCGAGCATATTAATAAGGCTCCTTCCAGCATTGTAGTTTGACAACCTTTTTGATATTAATAAAGCAGAACTTTCTTCCAACAAGTTTTCTCTCTAAGAATCTTATGCGCTTAGAACCTAGTTGAGACCAGCCCTCCTAGCTCTAAGTTTGTGATTTATCACGAGGTTCATCACCCCTCGTGTGGTTCACTTCACCCCTCCATCGAATACCAACCCAAAAACCCCTATCCAAGAAGTCTAAGGTCGAGTTTCTCACCTAATCTTCTCGAAACAGCCCACGTGCATATAAGCCTTGAATCGAGGCTTGTATCAATAATGCATGGAAAAGTCAAGTTGATCAACTAATTAAAATGATCATTCTAAAGTGATCATGGGTGCTCCTTGAGTAAAGGCTTATAAATGAAGCATAATGCATGGCATCACGCAGGTCGGGATACATTGAATTACTTGGAGGCTTTTTAGTAGCTATTTCAGTCCCAAATGTTGTCACAATATGGAGAAATGAGCTACCTTAACGTGGGCATTAGATTCATGTCATTTTGAGCTCTAAATCAAAAGTTAAATTCGATTTAGTGCATACATGACAAGTTGATCGTGCAGTTAAAATGATCATTCTAAACTGATTATTTGTGTTCCTTGAGTAAAAGCTTATAAAGGAAGCATAATGCATGGCATTAGGCAGTTTGGGATAGATTGGATTACATGGAGGCTTCGTCGTAGCCATTTTGATGTTAAATTTTTTCACATTATAGAAAATTGAGCAAGCTTAACATGTGCGTTGGATTCGTGCCATTCTGAACTCTAAAGTAAAAGTTACAAACGATTTGGTGTGGACAAGTCAAGTTGATCAGATAATTAAAATGATCATTCTAAACTTATCATTAGTGCTCCTTGAGTAAATGCTTATAAATGAAGCATAATGCATGGCATCACACAGTTTGGGATACATTGGATTACATGAAGGCTTTGTATTAGCTATTTAAGTCTCAAATGTTGACACAATATGTAAAATTGATGTAGCTTAACATTGGCGTTGGACTCATGTCATTCTGAGCTTTAAATCAAAAGTTAAAGAAGATTTAGTGCGGACATGTGAAGTTGATGAGGTAGTTAAAATGATCATTGATGTTCCTTGAGTAAATCATATAAATGAAGCATAATGCATGGCATCACGCACTTTGGGAAACATTGGATAACATGGAGTCTTTGTCCTAGCTATTTTAGTCTTAAATGTTGTCACAATATGGAAAATTGAGCTAGCTTAACGTGAGCATTGGATTCATATATTTTTGAGCTCTAAATCAAAAGTAAAAGACGATTTGGTGCGGACTTGTCAAGTTTATCGGCCTGTTGAAAGGATCATTTTATACTGATCATTGGTGCTCCTTGAGTAAATGCTTTTAAATGAAGCATAATGCATGGCTTTGTGTGAACTTCTACCTAATTTGATAACATATTTTTAAACAAATTTTTTAAATCGAAAAGCATTAATAAAATGTTAGATTTCTTTTATTTATATCAAAATAAGTTATCAAAATACTAACTCTTTTGTAACACACATATAAATATGACAAGATTAAGTTATCAAAGTACTGTTACATGTTTTATTAGTTGTTCCATAAAAAAAATATTTTCTAGTACTTTTGAAATATTAATTTTAGCTTCTTAAAATATTTATAGGTGCATCAAATATTATAAGCAAAACCGTTTCCGAAAAGAGAACTCCTTCTTATGTTCCAGCAAAGAGTCCGATGGCTGAATTTCATAGATCTGATCATCTTCTAGCAAATGACCACAATGAACTCAATCTTGCGGACAACATGATTAGTTATTGTCATAAATGTGCATATTATTGTATGAGACAGAGAAGATGGATGGCTGAATGTCGAACATGGAAATGTTATTGTGGGAAAATCATAACAAAATAATTAAATTTTATTTTGACTTTCAATTTTTTTATCTATTATATACGATTTATATTTCGAAATAATGCGATTATACTTGATGTATCATTCGATGACTGATTGTTATAAAATTATTGAATATATATGTGTAGATTTATTTAACCAACATAATTATTTATTGATTAATTTTATTTTTTAAAATTACACGTTGACATATCTTCATTTTGATTTGTGCTATACCCAAAACTAAAGTAAAATGAAGTATATAAGTAAACGGATTGATTTAAAAGTTAAAAATATGTCTAATTGTGCTAGACGTTTTATTTATTAAATTTTTTCAGTCAGATCTATGAATAGTAAAAATGAAGGACAAGAGTGCAAAAATGTAACCACTTTGGATTAGTAGAGGATTCTTTGTTCCGAAGATTCTTGGGTCCATTTTCAATACACAAATTTGGCAATCTTTCAGTTTTTATGTTTTCAGATTTTTAAATGAATTAACCCTTAAAAAAATAATCCAAATTTCTTATCAAAAGCAACAAAAATATACTTTAATGGATTTTATAGTATTATTTAGATCAAACACATTATTTTTTCAACTCTTTCATCTTAAGAGAGATTTTATATAGAATTTTGTTTTCTTTAAAATTAGTTGTTTTCAAAAGTGAGTAGTCAAAATTGAAAGGATATACGAGTGGATTTAAATTTTTCGTTCCCATATTACAAATAATAAATGTACGCTTCTTTAAATACTATATCTATAATTATCTAACTTTTGCATATTTTTTATTTCACTCTACAATTAATCTTGTTAGTAATTGATATTGTACACTCGTTTAAGATTTTGGGATGATGTAGCTATGAAAACTTAGAATTATCAAGGAAACAAATAGATTTTGACAATCATCAATATAGGTGCGCTTCAAACTTGAATTATTCATGCAGAATTAGTAAAAATCAGATGAATAACAATGATTTGTCATTGATAATATATATTAATTTCATTTTCTCACATTAAAGTTTATTAGTTTTGACTACTATATACTATATTTGTGTATATTAAAAAAAATAATAATAAAGTTCATAATTTATTTGAAGATATGCCATTGTGTTTAGCTAATGCATTTTCCTATTCTAAATGTCTCTTTAGCAGCCATCTCGGAAGCATTGAAAAATTAGTTGTATTAATATTTGAATAATTATATAATTCTTTTTTGATAAAATTATTTATTTTTTATTAATGATGAAACTTGACTTTGATTTTCATTTTACCTCATAAAACCTATTTTGAAAATGAAAATTATAAGAGAAACGAATGACTAAAATATTTTCAATGGGATGATGAATCTAGGAAATATGATATGTGTGACGATGTTTACTATTCACGACATACAATAACCCGGATAACTAAACTAGGATTTGGAACCTAGAGGAGCAAGTTAGAAGGCTTTTCACGTGTACAGATGATGAACAAGATGCCATTGGGGTTTATGAAAAAGCATGATGTTGATTATAAAGAGATATAGTATACAAGATTAAGATTTCGTCTACTTTGCAATGATGTTTAGACATATGAACTCTCATGAAATCAAGACGATATGATATTTTTTACACAATGCAAAAAAATTTCATATACTCAGATATACATTAGGAAATAAACATCAATATCAAAGTATGCTTATGAAATTTCTAATACAACTTCAATACACTTTAAATTTACTAAAGTAGATTTGATAATGCTTTAGTTCAACATTTGATGATATATGACCAATATTTCCGGTATTAAAGTAAAGTTTATGATTTTATTTTTTCTTATATTAAGTATGATTCATCATATTTTCTAACTTATATATATATAAATACCATATTCTCACCATATATTAACAACATTTTTAAAAATTTAAAATCAGAATTAATGGGTCATATAGTTTTAATAACTCAAACCGTTATCTTCTACCTAATTTGATAACATATTTTTAAACAAATTCTTAAATTGAAAAGCATTAATTAAAATATTAGTTTTCTTTTATTTATATCAAAATAAGTTTTCAAAATACTAACTCTTATGTAACACACATATAAATATGACAAGATTAAGTTTAAAGGCTCACGAATCTAAAATTAAAAAGAAAAAATACAAAATTCTATATACAATTTTATCTAAAATAATTAAAGTAGTGTCACACAAATGAGGACATTTATTTCGTTTTTAACTCTTTTTATTCTTGTTTCATCATGTAAGGTTACATGTTTTATTAATTGTTCCATAAAAATATTTTCTAGTACTTTTGAAATATTAATTTTAGTTTTTTAAAACATTTATAGGTGCATCAAATATTATAAGCAAAACCGTTTACGAAAAGAGAACTCCTTCTTACGTTCCAGCAAAGAATCTGATGGCTGAATTTCATAAATCCGATCATCTTCTAGCAAATGACCATAATGAACTCAGTCCTGCGGACAACATCATTGGTTATTGTCATGAATGTGCATATTATTGTATGAGACAGGGAAGATGGATGGCTGAATGTCGAACTTGGAAATGTTATTGTGGGAAAATCATAACAAAATAATTAAATTTTATTTTGACTTTCAATTTATTTATCTATTATATACGATTTATATTTCGAAATAATGCGATTATACCTGATGTATCATTCGATGAAAGATTATTATAAAATTATTGAATATATATGTGTAAACTTATCTAACCAACACAATTATTTATTGATTAATTTTATTTTTTAAAATTACACGTTGACATATCTTCATTTTGATTTGTGTTATACCCAAAACTAAAGTAAAATGATGTATATAATTAAACGGATTGGTTTAAAAGTTAAGAATATGTCTAATTGTGCTAGATGTTTTATTGATTAAATTTTTTCAATCAGATCTATGAATAGTAAAAATGAAGAACAAAAGTGCAAAAATGTAACCACTTTTTATTATTAGAGGATTCTTTGTTCCGAAAATTCTTGGATCCATTTTTAACACGCAAATTTGGCAATAGTTCAGTTTTTATGTTTTGAGATTTTTAAATGAATTAATCCTTTAAAAAATAATCCAAATTTCTTATCAAAATCAACAAAAATACACTTTAATGGATTTTAAAGTATTATTTGGATCAAACACATTATTTTTTCAACTCTTTCATCTTAAGAGAGATTTTATATAGAAATTTTTTTTACTTTAAAATTAGTTGTTTTCAAAAGTGAGTAGTCAAAATTGAAAGGATGTACGAGTGGATTTGAATTTTTTCTTCCCTTATTACAAATAATAAATGTACGCTTCTTTAAATACTATATCTCTAATTTTCTACCTTTTGCATATTTTTTTATTTCACTTTACAATTAATCTTGTTAGTAATTGATATTGTACCCTCGTATAATATTTTAGGATGATGTAGCTATGAAAACTTAGAATTATCAAGGAAACAAATAGATTTTGACAATCATCAATTTAGGTGCGCTTCAAACTTGAATTATTCATGCAGAATTGGTAAAAATCAAATGAATAACAATGATTTGTCATTGATAATATATATTAATTTGATTTTCTCACATTAAAGTTTATTAGTTTTGACTACTATATACTATTTTTGTGTATATTCAAAAAAATATAAAGTTCACAATTTATTTGAAGATATGTCATTGTGTTTAGCTAATGCATTTTTCTATTCTAAATGTTTCTTTAGCAGCCATCCGGAAAGCATTGAGAAATTAGTTGTACTAATATTTGATCAATTATATAATTCTCTTTTGATAAAATTATTTATTTTTTATTAATAATGAAACTTGACTTTGGTTTTCATTTTACCTCATAAAACCTATTATAAGAGAAACGAATGACTAAAATATTTTCAATGGGATGATGAATCTAGCAAATATGATATGTGTGACGATGTTTACTATTCACGACATACAATAACCCGGATAACTAAACCAGGATTTGGAACCTAGAGGAGCAAGTTAGAAGGATTTTCAGGTGATACAGATGATGAACAAGAGGGCATTGGGGTTTATGAAAAAGCATGATGTTGATTATAAAGAGATATAGTATACAAGATTAAGATTTCGTCCACTTTGCAATGATGTTTAGACAAAGGAACTCTCATGGAATCAATACAATATGATATTTTTTACACAATGCAAAACAATTTCATATACTCAGATATACATTAGGAAATAAACATCAATATCAAAGTATGTTTATGAAATTTCTAATACAACTTCAATACACTTTAAATTTACTAAAGTAGATTTGACAATGCTTTATTTCAAAATTTGATGATATATGATCAATATTTCCGTTATTAAAGTAAAGTTTATGATTTTACTTTTTCTTATATTAAGTATGATTCATCATATTTTCTAACTTATATATAAAAATACCATATTTTCAATATCAATATATATATATATATATATTAACAACATTTTTAAAAATTTAAAATCAGAATTAATTGGTCATATAGTTTTAATAACTCAAACCGTTATCTTCTACCTAATTTGATAACATATTTTTAAAAAAATTCTTAAATCGAAAAGCATTAATTAAAATGTTAGTTTTCTTTTATTTATATCAAAATAAGTTTTCAAAATACTAACTCTTTTGTAACACACATATAAATATGACAAGATTAAGTTTAAAGGCTCACGAATCTAAAATTAAAAAGAAAAAATACAAAATTCTATATACAATTTTATCTAAAATAATTAAAGTAGTGTCACACAAATGAGGACATTTATTTCGTTTTTAACTCTTTTTATTCTTGTTTCATCATGTAAGGTTACATCTTTTATTAATTGTTCCATAAAAATATTTTCTAGTACTTTTGAAATATTAATTTTAGTTTTTTTTTTGTCACTTGTGATTAGCACTACAATCGTCTACTGTCTAAAAGATACCAGTTGTATCTTCGAACCAGTATGGTATCGAAGTGCTAATATATGAAAATATTGAGTTCCTTCTCCTAGCGTTCTTTGCTAGTTCATCCGCTTGTGGGTTGTTTGTCCTTGTCGTATGGTGTAGTGCAAATTCAGGATAGTTGTTGTGCAGTGTCTCGAACTCTTCTATCTCCGTAGCAAAGCCTCGCCATTTCTCAGGTTCTGAGACTATACTGATTAGGTCAGTTGAGTCTGTATAGAACCTGGAGCAATAACGTTGCATATTATGCAGACTCCTCATTGCCCATCGCAAGCTGTTGAACTCCGTATGTAGGGGAGTTAATCCTCTGTAGCTGCCTTTCATACCCATCAGATCGCTTGTTCCATCCCGTAGCTTCAGAATCCACCCCAGCCCTTCTGTGTCTTCTTCCTTCTTCCACGACCCATCCACAAAACAGACGAAGGGCCCTTGCCCCTCCCTATCGTGTCCTGCCGGCTCGGTCCACTCGTTGTGCGTGTGGTCCTGTCCATTTGGTTGTGTTGTTTGGGTCCAGAGTTCTCCTTCTCGGCGTGACTTTTCCAGGATGTCCACGGCCGAACGAGATACATTGTTGTATATTTTCTCGTTTCTCGCCTTCCATATGAACCATAGGATCCAAGGGAACCAGTTGGAGTCCGAGTCCGTTTCTGAGTCCGTTTGCATTGTCGCTTTTTTTCCTATATGAGGTAGTATATGTTTCCCCATAGGCTATCGAGAGGGAAGGTCGAGGGCGCTGAGGGGATATTTGATAGTGCCCACGCTTGTCTTGCCGGTGGGCATAGGAACAAGGTATGATTAATGCTTTCTGTGTCGTACCCACAGACCTCGCATGTGGCGTCTTCCCGTATATGCCGGTAATGGAGGCGTTCATGGGTTGGTATTGCCCCTGATAGGGCTTGCCAGAGAAAGTGTTGGATCTTCCTCGGGATTCGATGTTTCCAAACTGCCCCCTTCAGTGGGTTGAGTGATGGTTTCTGGAGTAAGAGTTGTATCTTGATAGGCCCCCCCTCTGGAGGGTTTTGTATCCTGATTTCACCGTATATTCTCCCGTTTTCGAGAAATGCCAGCAATGCTTGTCTCCGACTATACGGTTGGACGTCGTTATGGTGGAGATGAGCCTCACGTCTTCCTCAGGGAAGTGTCTTCGTAGCTCTTGTGTTTTCCATTTCCCATTCCCCACCTCTACCAGGTCTGATACTTTCAGATCCAGGTCTCTCTGTTGGTTGAGGCTATTTGGTGGTCTGGGGAAGGTATCTGGGACCCACGAATCTACCCAAATGCTTGTTTTATCACATGTTCCTATTATTTTTCGCGTCCCTTTAGTGATTAGGTCTTGGGCTGATATAATACTTCTCCATCCGTATGAGGGCCGATAAGACTTTTTCACTTGAAAGACATGGCAGTCCCTAAAATAGCGTCCTTTCAGGACCTTGGCCATGAGCGAATTGGGGTATTTCTCCAATCTCCACAGTTGTTTGGCTAAGAGGGCTTTGTTGAAATCTGCCACATTTTTAAAACCGATTCCTCCCTCTGATTTCGGTAGGCAGAGTGTTTCCCATGTGGTCCAGTGGATTCCTGAAGCGGAATTCCCTCTATCCCACCAGAAGTTGCTTATCGCACTTGTAATCCGCTTGACCAGCGTTTTTGGCAAAAGAAAGCATGTCATCACGTATGTCGGAATAGCCATCGCTACCACTTTTATCATGATTTCCTTCCCTCCTCGGGAGAGTAGTTTTGCCGACCATCCGTTTATTCTTCGATTGATTTGATCCCTCACGTATGCAAATATTGATGCTTTCGAGCCTTTCAGATTATCTGGGATTCCTAGGTATTTTCCTATTCCTCCCACTCCATGAATCCCCATTTTTGTCCTTATTGCTTCCTGGATGTCACTTGGTATTTTCTTTCCAAAGATTATGGTTGACTTGTCGTAGTTGATCCTCTGGCCAGAGGCCTTGCAGTATGTGTCTAGGATTTTGGAGAGTACGATGCTTTGTTCTTCAGAAGCTTCACAAAAAAACAGGCTATCGTCCGCAAAAAGGAGATGGGATATTGGTGGGCTTGAGCGTGCCACACGAAGTCCTGTTAAGTGTTTGTCCTGTTCCGCTGCTGTTAGGTTGGCAATTAATGCCTCTGTGCACAGAATGAATAGGTATGGGGAAAGGGGGTCCCCTTGCCTTAAACCGCGAGAGGGGATTATTTTGCCCCTTGGGCTCCCATTAATGAGTACTCGATAGGTAACCGTCTTGATACACATCATTATCCAGTCCGTCCATTTCTTTGAAAATCCGAGTTTCTCCATTAGTGCTGATAGGAAAGGCCATTCGATTCTATCGTATGCCTTGCTCATATCCGTCTTGATCGCCATGTACTTCATTTGGCAGTTCAGTTTCGTACTGAGAGCGTGGAAAGCCTCTTGCGCTATGATAATATTGTCTGATATCATTCGGCCAGCCACGAAGGCCGATTGCGTTTCTGAGATCAGTGATGGTAGTATTTCCTTCATCCTATTACAGAGTACTTTTGATATGACCTTATATACCACATTGCATAGGCTAATGGGTCTGAACTCAGTCATGTGTCTAGGCTTCTCTTTTTTTGGGATGAGGCAAATGTTGGTCTCATTGAATCTTGGATCAAACCTTCCAAGCGTCATGAAGTCATCTACCAGTTTTAGCAAGTGATCTCCCAGGATGTTCCAATAGTTTTGGAAGAATAGTGTTGTCATCCCATCCGGTCCTGGGGCCTTCTCTGGGTTCATTGAGAAGAGTGCATCCTTGACTTCCTCTTTTGTCGCCATGCGTTCGAGGCGGTTGTTCATCTCGGGCGATACTCTCGTAGTGATGTGCTGTAGAGATGACTCCAGTTCCTCTATCTGAGACATGGAGAACAGGTCTGTGAAGTATTCCACCGCTATTGCTTCCACTCTAGTCTCCTTTTCCACCCATACTCCTTTCTTGTCTACTAGACCTATGATCCGGTTTTTTACACGGCGCTGCTTAGTGATTGCGTGGAAGAATTTTGTGTTTTGGTCCCCTTCTTTCAGCCATATCGCTCGGCTTTTTTGCTGCCAAAATATTTCTTCTTCTCAAATAGCATCGCACAGGCGTCGGTTCAGTTCTGCCACTTCTTCTACAGATGCTGTATCTGATGATTGTTCTGCCTCCAACTTTTGCTTTATCTCATCTATACATTTTGAGGAGCTCATCGTTTCTTGCCTTCGCCATTTGGATATTGTTTTCCGGCAATTGCTTATTCGCTCTGCTATTGTCAAGTCGTTGTCCTCCGCCGACCCGATCCAGCCTGTCTTGACTATCGTTCCAAAGTTTGGCTTCGAGATCCATCGCTTGTCAAAGCGAAAGCTACGGACCCGCCTCTGTGACTGGGCTAACGTCTGAACCCAGATAGGGCGATGGTCCGATCCACAGAATTTCAGATATTCTGACCTGGTATGGGGGTAGATATTGTGCCACTCCTCATTTCCCATTGCTCTGTCCAGTCTACACCGGATTATTCCGGACCCTCTACGGCTGAACCATGACATGCTATCTCCTTTGTGAGGAAAATCGGTCATACCGCAGTTCTCGCACATGAGGCGAAAGTCTAGAAAACTGCTTTCAGGGCGGGATATTCCTCCTGATTTTTCATGATTTCCCATGATTGCATTGAAGTCTCCAATCATCAACCATGGTTCTGTTCTTTCCTGTCCTAGTCTGGTCAAGCGTTCCCAGACATTGTTACGCAGTTTTACTACTGGGTCTCCGTAAACGAAAGATATGAAAATTTTATTATCACCAATAGTAACCATTACATCGATGATATTTTTATTTGAAAATAAAATGTGAACGTTACACTCCGCTAGGGCCATCAGTGCTAAGCCGCCGCTACGTCCTGATGGTTCTACCATAAAAAGAAAATCATAACCTAAGTGGGCTTGCATATCTTGTATGAATCCCTTATTCTGCTTAGTCTCCATTAAGAAAAGTAACCTCGGGAACAACGTTTTCCGTAGTTCCCGTAATCTCCGAACTGCCAAGTAGCTCCCCGCTCCTTGGCAGTTCCAACTTAGGATCATTAGGCATCCTCCGGTGGTCGCTCCTTGACCACCGGATTCTTGGATCCATCAGATTTACCCTTGCCTGAAGGGTTGGCCTCTGTGGCAGGCGTTGGTGATGATTTCTCTTTCCCTCGTAATGTCTTGCTCTGGCGTTTGGTTTCCCCAAAATACATTACTGTGTGTTTCTTTACGGTAGAGGCACGGTACGGGCTTCTCCCTATTTTCTTTCTTGCATGTAGGGCCTTAGTGATACAAGCCTTGATTCAAGGATGTATGCGTGTGGGCTGTTTGTAGAAGATTAGGTGAGAAACTCAACCTTAGGCTTCTGGATAGGGGTTTTCTGGTTGGTAAACGATGGAAGGGTGAAGTGAACCACACGAGGGGTGATGAACCTCGTGATAAATCACAAACTTAGAGCTAGGAGGGCTGGTCTCAACTAGGTTCTAAGCGCACAAGTCTCTCTTGAGAGAAAGCTCGTAGGGAAAAAGTTCTACTTTATTAATAATCAAAAGGTTGTCGAACTACAATGCTGGAAGGAGCCTTATTAATATGCTCGACAGCTTGACCTTCTAGGGTCGACACAAATAAAGAAAAAGGAAAGTTTACAAAAGAGCACAAAAGGAAAAGATACAAAAGTGCATAACCGAAAAAGGACCTATTCCTAAAATGTTCTTGACTCAAAAATGTAAAGCAACTAGATCCTACCCTGCAAAACAGAAAGAGGCATATATTCGAATGTAAACTTACCTTAACTCACCTCACGGCCAAGATATGGAAGGTGGCCGTCCTTGTGGCATGCACGCGCCTTGCTCCTAGTCTTCGACTTGGAGTAGGGTTACAAATCCCTGGGCCTTGACCTCTCTTGCCACTAAAGCCCAAGTCTCTGATGTCCCTTGTGTTGTTGAGAAGCTATTGGACTCTTCCTTGTATTTTTGGCCCATTGTCCTTAGTCGATCTTCTTCTAGAAGCTTGTTGACCCATAGGCTGAATTTGTGGAAGGGCGCCCTTGATCTGCTTCTTGTCATTGCTCCTTGAGGTACTACTGGTGTTGAGACTTCCTCTAAGTGCATGTCCTGGAGCTGGTAGCTCATTTGGTCCGAGTACTCTTGTGTAGAAGTGGAAGTGCGCGTGTACTCGGCTGGATCGCCTGTACCGGCTGGATTGTGCGGGGTACTGGCTGGAATGACTTCAGGACCGGCCAAGTTGATCCCGGAGTCGGCGGTGTCATCAGGGGG
Source organism: Pugionium cornutum (assembly GCA_018901935.1). Classification (NCBI taxonomy): domain Eukaryota; kingdom Viridiplantae; phylum Streptophyta; class Magnoliopsida; order Brassicales; family Brassicaceae; genus Pugionium; species Pugionium cornutum. Next base: position 25,747,300 of record CM032162.1, on the reverse strand, counting down.
ACCGGCGGTGTCATTCACGTCCCCACCAAGTGTGCCGGAAGCTTGGGCCTCTCCGCCGGCGATGTTGACCGGTCTGGTCCTATAGGTCGAGGGTCCGGCAGTACTGTCTGGTCCGGCAGGCGCGCCAGATGGTCCTGCTGTCTCGGGCAAGCTTCCTGGTCGGCCAGTCTGGTCTCCTGGCTGGATGTACGACCTGATGTCCTCATCACTTAGTCACCCTGATGTCCAGCCTTTTGGTCCCTCTTTTTCCGGTCTTTTGTTCCTCTCTGTGAGCATATCCCTCATCGGGGATATGATTTCCTGTGGATTGATCCGTCCTGCAGACCCCAATTGGATCTGTGGCAGTACCGCGTTTTCTGGGAGGGTAGGGCTTTGTTTGGATGAGGAGCCTCTCAGAATTCTCCTGTTCTCCCTTCGAGCTTCCTCTTCCGTTTCCTTATACCAAGAGGGTCTCTCGGTTTCCTTCTTCCTATCCCTGCTTCTGTCTCCTTCTGGTTCCTGGAGTCTGTCTAGCACCGATCTCTTGGGTTTGTTCCCATTCTGTGGGCTCTCCATATTGACATAGGAAAATCAAATAAGACCTATCTTGACCTACAAGGCAAGTGTGAGCACGAAAATTCAGTTTGAATAACAAGGGAAATGAAAAAGGATGGGTTATTATTAACCACATGGTTGAAATGGTTAAATAGCTACCTTGGGAGAAGAATCAAGGTGGAAAAGTCATGCCCATGCTGCACACAGTCTTGGCAACCACACCAAACAGTCATGCCCATGCTGCACACAGTCTTGGCAACCACACCAAACAGTCATGCCCATGCTGTCTCCTCTCTTCTCATTGGTTGTTGACAGGCTCCTCCTCTATTCAAACTCATCCACAAGTTTGAATTCGTTTTATTTTGTGTTCACATTGTAAATCCTCTATAAAAGGGCTGTAAAGACTCAATGTATAAAATACTCTTAGGAGATTCTTCTCCATAAGTCTAAGTCATTTCTCATTTTCTCATACTTCTCTTTGAGTTTCAGATTCAATTCTTCACATTTCTCCTCTATAATCTCAATATTCTTACATGGTATCAGAGCATAAGATCATTCTCTTATCTTTTCTACTCAAATCTCTCAGTTTCTAATCTAAAATTCTGTCAAAATCTCTCAGTCTTTAGACTAAAAACTCACGGTTTCATTCAACCATAAAAGCTGCTTCCTTTGAGCTCTTCAAAGCCTAACAATGGAGGATACAGTTCAAATTAGTTCCAGCCTGAAACCTACGGTGATAGCAGTAGTTCTCAAAGGCTTGAACTACACATTATGGTCAAGAACCATCAAGACAGCCATTTGTGGCAAAGGACTTTGGAATCACATCTTGGAGGATAATACTCCATCTATAGATGATCCAAAGGAGAAGAAGGATGAGGCAACAAGAAAAGAAGAAGCTAGGTGGTTCCAAGAAGATCAATCAGTCCTTGGATTCCTCCAAAATTCATTGGACCCATCCATTCTTGAAGCTTATTCACATTGTGAAACTGCCAAGTCTCTTTGGGACACTCTCAAGAGGGTGTATGGGGATGTTTCAAACCTCAGCCGTGTGTATGAGGTTAAGAAGGCTCTCAATGATCTACACCAAGAGGATATGGAGTTCACAAAATTCCTGGGCAAGTACCAATCAACATGGTCCGAGCTTGACATGTTGAGACCAAGTTCTATGGATCCAAATGTGCTTAATGAAAGGAAGGAACAAGACAAGATATTTGGGCTCCTTCTCAACCTAAATCCAGTCTTTAAGGATGTGATTAAGTCCATCCTGAGAGAGCCAAAACTCCCTGATTTCGAAGAGGTGTGCTCACGGATTCAAAGGGAGCAAGGCAACATTGGTTTGTTTGGTGGTAAAGGAGAACTAGTCATGGCCAACAAAAGCGTGTTTAAGCAAGAGGATAGGAAGAGTGTGATGTGTGAGCATTGTAAGAGGAATGGCCACATCAAGGACAAGTGCTGGATACTTCATCCTCATCTCAAGCCAAACCGGTTCAAGGATTCAAAGGCTAACATCTCTCAAATGGTTGCGACTGAACCGGCAAGTTCATCCAACCAAGGAGGGGAGCTAGCTATGAATGTATCCATGGAGTATGTTAAGAAGAGTGACTTGGAGGATCTCATCAAGGCCTATGCCTCAAAACTCTCCGGTATCACACTCTACTCCCATAAATCGCTTGATAAACCAGATCATAAGTTGGTAGTGGATTCAGGTGCTTCTCACCATATGATTAGCAATGCTAGGTTGTTAAAGAACATTGAACCATGTCTAGGACAAGTAACTATAGCTGATGGTAAGGGTATTCCAATTGAAGGAACCGGAAAATTAAGACTATTTGACAAAGAAACTAATGCATTCTTTGTACCTAAATTTAAGTCTAATCTAGTTTCTGTCAAAAAGGCTACTAAAGACCTCAATTGCAATGTTACATTTGGGCCTAACAATGTTTACTTTCAGGATATTAAGAGTGGTAAGATACTTGGAGGTGGTGTAACTCAAGATGAGCTCTATGTTCTTGAAGACCCTCCAAGCAATTTGGATTCCTTAGCTTTCAAATCCTGTGTTTTGCTAATAAAGATGTCTTATGGCATGCTAGATTAGGACATCCTCATGCTCGTGCTTTAAGCTTAATAATTCCTAATGTCGCTTATGATCACTCAGTTTGTGAGGCTTGTATCCTTGGCAAACATTGTCGTGTTGTTTTCCCTAAATCGTCTACAATTTATGAGCATTGCTTTGATTTAGTACATTCCGATGTTTGGACCTCACCTTACATGTCTAGAGATAGGAATAAATACTTTGTGACCTTTATAGATGAGAAATCGAAATATACATGGGTTACATTACTTCCATCTAAAGATAGGGTTTATGAGGCATTTATAAACTTTCATAATTATGTTACTAATCAATTCAATGCCAAGATCAAAGTGTTAAGATCAGATAATGGAGGGGGAATACACAAGTCAAAGATTCAAAGCTCATCTAAACAAACATGGAATACTACATCAAACTAGCTGTCCACACACACCACAACAAAATGGAGTTGCTGAAAGGAAGAACCGACACTTAATGGAAGGAAAATCAAATAAGACCTATCTTGACCTACAAGGCAAGTGTGAGCACGAAAATTCAGTTTGAATAACAAGGGAAATGAAAAAGGATGGGTTATTATTAACCACATGGTTGAAATGGTTAAATAGCTACCTTGGGAGAAGAATCAAGGTGGAAAAGTCATGCCCATGTTGCACACAGTCTTGGCAACCACACCAAACAGTCATGCCCATGCTGCACACAGTCTTGGCAACCACACCAAACAGTCATGCCCATGCTGTCTCCTCTCTTCTCATTGGTTGTTGACAGGCTCCTCCTCTATTCAAACTCATCCACAAGTTTGAATTCGTTTTCTTTTGTGTTCACATTGTAAATCCTCTATAAAAGGGCTGTAAAGACTCAATGTATAATATACTCTTAGGAGATTCTTCTCCATAAGTCTAAGTCATTTCTCATTTTCTCATACTTCTCTTTGAGTTTTCAGATTCAATTCTTCACATTTCTCCTCTATAATCTCAATATTCTTACACTCCATCCTCTTAGGTTCCTCGAAGTGGAGGGCCCGCTTTGCCGATGGGTGGTTGGATCCTCTGCTTCCTCTGGGGGCCCTTAGGTCCACTCCTCTTTGGGGCTTATCTCCTTTCTTGGGCCATTCCGCTAGGTATCTGTGGAGTGGGGAGTCAGATTCCACCCTCCTAGGTGGAGGAGGAGGAAGAGGAGCTTCTGGTCTGCCGTGGGAGGGACCTTGCTTGTCTGGACAGTGTCTCTCGTCATGTGTTATTCGAAGGCATCGGTCACAGAACTTGGCCAAACTTTCATAGTCAAATGTGACCGTTACTATGTCTCCATTTGCGAACTGTAGGTCCCGTATGAATACCAGGGGTTCCTCTGCTTGGAGGGAAACCCTAATTCTTGCCTCATTAACATCGTACTGTAGGAGTTCTCCCATTGCTTGCCCAATATCAATGATTGTCTCCTCTGCCCAGTAGTGGGTCGGTATCCCCACAACTTTCACCCAGAAGGGAATTGTCCCTGGGAAGTCAGGCTTTACACTCGGGACCCATCTCTCAAGTGTGGTCATCCATTGATCAAAATGGTATGGCCTTTTTTCCAGGACTGATATGATGTCTTCCTCTGAGTTGAACCGGAACATAAACCTTCCCTGTCCCAAGTCCTGGCCCTGAACCCGACCTTCACATTGCCAGATTGAGGGTAGGAGGGTGATGAAGGTGCGGACTCTGTGTCCTTGCATAGTCATATTCAGAATCCTGCCCACCAGAGTTGTTTCAAACCTCTTGAGAACTGCCGAGTTGTCAAAAGCCCGAATCCTTATTGGGCTTGGCTTTCTTCGGCCCGAACAGGTTTTGGATACTAGCATTCCTGAAATTGTCATCTCGGTTAACCCGGCGTGAATTGGTACACCGGTTCTGATAATGCAAAATTGGACCGGAATTTGTGTGGGGCCCACGGTATCGGTTATTTCCTTGATAATCGAGGAATCGCCTCGGTTATGTCATCTCCACACACGTCGGTTAATCGGGATTCTTGGTAGCCGACTGAATCTCACCGATTTAGGGTAATTCCGGCGAGTGAATGGACTCCGATGACGCCGAGTTAGGGACGTCGATTTGTGGTCGCCTCGGTTGCCTTTGGAGTTGTCGCCGAAGAGTATCTCCGATCTGGGGTTTCTCGGAGGCTGGGGAGGGTTTTCTCCTTCCTGTTTTCGGGCTTCTGTTTTCTGTGCTTTTTCGAGGTGTATGGTGTCGACTAGGAGGTGCAACGGGGGTTTATATAGCTGTGGTGGATTCGCCTTTAGTGGCGGGATCCCACTGTCACCGCGATTTCCTTGATTCCACGCGATTTCGTTGGGTGAGGGTCGCGGATTGCTCGCAATCTCACTTTCCGAAAGTGAGCACACCATTAATGGCGGCGTGATACTCGACCAGTTTCGGTCGCAAGGGATGGAAAGTAAATCCTCTGTGGAGGATCGCGGATCCGATGTGGTGATATTCTTTCGAATATTCCAGATCTTCGACAATCCATATTGTAATTCCCTAATCAATGGCGTGATTGGGGGAGTGGCGACGGAGGTCCACGCAGGGAACCCTCTGCCGATGTGCGTTCTCGCCGGCACCGTGTTTGGGCTCGGCGGATCGAGGTGGCGGCCCATACTTTACAGATTAATTATTTTGTAACGGCCCACTTTTTGAAATCTCTCGAGAGAGAATTCTCAAGCGAAAAAACTTTGTCCCCAAATATTAATTTTAGTTTTTTAAAACATTTATAGGTGCATCAAATATTATAAGCAAAACCGTTTACGAAAAGAGAACTCCTTCTTACGTTCCAGCAAAGAATCCGATGGCTGAATTTCATAAATCCGATCATCTTCTAGCAAATGACCATAATGAACTCAGTCCTGCGGACAACATCATTGGTTATTGTCATGAATGTGCATATTATTGTATGAGACAGGGAAGATGGATGGCTGAATGTCGAACTTGGAAATGTTATTGTGGGAAAATCATAACAAAATAATTAAATTTTATTTTGACTTTCAATTTATTTATCTATTATATACGATTTATATTTCGAAATAATGCGATTATACCTGATGTATCATTCGATGAAAGATTATTATAAAATTATTGAATATATATGTGTAAACTTATCTAACCAACACAATTATTTATTGATTAATTTTATTTTTTAAAATTACACGTTGACATATCTTCATTTTGATTTGTGTTATACCCAAAACTAAAGTAAAATGATGTATATAATTAAACGGATTAGTTTAAAAGTTAAGAATATGTCTAATTGTGCTAGATGTTTTATTGATTAAATTTTTTCAATCAGATCTATGAATAGTAAAAATGAAGAACAAAAGTGCAAAAATGTAACCACTTTTTATTATTAGAGGATTCTTTGTTCCGAAAATTCTTGGATCCATTTTTAACACGAAAATTTGGCAATAGTTCAGTTTTTATGTTTTGAGATTTTTAAATGAATTAATCCTTTAAAAATAATCCAAATTTCTTATCAAAATCAACAAAAATACACTTTAATGGATTTTAAAGTATTATTTGGATCAAACACATTATTTTTTCAACTCTTTCATCTTAAGAGAGATTTTATATAGAAATTTTTTTTACTTCAAAATTAGTTGTTTTCAAAAGTGAGTAGTCAAAATTGAAAGGATGTACGAGTGGATTTGAATTTTTTTCTTCCCTTATTACAAATAATAAATGTACGCTTCTTTAAATACTATATCTCTAATTTTCTACCTTTTGCATATTTTTTTATTTCACTTTACAATTAATCTTGTTAGTAATTGATATTGTACCCTCGTATAATATTTTAGGATGATGTAGCTATGAAAACTTAGAATTATCAAGGAAACAAATAGATTTTGACAATCATCAATTTAGGTGCGCTTCAAACTTGAATTATTCATGCAGAATTGGTAAAAATCAAATGAATAACAATGATTTGTCATTGATAATATATATTAATTTGATTTTCTCACATTAAAGTTTATTAGTTTTGACTACTATATACTATTTTGTGTATATTCAAAAAAAATATAAAGTTCACAATTTATTTGAAGATATGTCATTGTGTTTAGCTAATGCATTTTTCTATTCTAAATGTTTCTTTAGCAGCCATCCGGAAAGCATTGAGAAATTAGTTGTACTAATATTTGATCAATTATATAATTCTCTTTTGATAAAATTATTTATTTTTTATTAATAATGAAACTTGACTTTGGTTTTCATTTTACCTCATAAAACCTATTATAAGAGAAACGAATGACTAAAATATTTTCAATGGGATGATGAATCTAGCAAATATGATATGTGTGACGATGTTTACTATTCACGACATACAATAACCCGGATAACTAAACCAGGATTTGGAACCTAGAGGAGCAAGTTAGAAGGATTTTCAAGTGATACAGATGATGAACAAGAGGGCATTGGGGTTTATGAAAAAGCATGATGTTGATTATAAAGAGATATAGTATACAAGATTAAGATTTCGTCCACTTTGCAATGATGTTTAGACAAAGGAACTCTCATGGAATCAATACAATATGATATTTTTTACACAATGCAAAACAATTTCATATACTCAGATATACATTAGGAAATAAACATCAATATCAAAGTATGTTTATGAAATTTCTAATACAACTTCAATACACTTTAAATTTACTAAAGTAGATTTGACAATGCTTTATTTCAAAATTTGATGATATATGATCAATATTTCCGTTATTAAAGTAAAGTTTATGATTTTACTTTTTCTTATATTAAGTATGATTCATCATATTTTCTAACTTATATATAAAAATACCATATTTTCAATATCAATATATATATATATATATATTAACAACATTTTTAAAAATTTAAAATCAGAATTAATGGGTCATATAGTTTTAATAACTCAAACCGTTATCTTCTACCTAATTTGATAACATATTTTTAAAAAATTCTTAAATCGAAAAGCATTAATTAAAATGTTAGTTTTCTTTTATTTATATCAAAATAAGTTTTCAAAATACTAACTCTTTTGTAACACACATATAAATATGACAAGATTAAGTTTAAAGGCTCACGAATCTAAAATTAAAAAGAAAAAATACCAAATTCTATATACAATTTTATCTAAAATAATTAAAGTAGTGTCACACAAATGAGGACATTTATTTCGTTTTTAACTCTTTTTATTCTTGTTTCATCATGTAAGGTTACATGTTTTATTAATTGTTCCATAAAAATATTTTCTAGTACTTTTGAAATATTAATTTTAGTTTTTTAAAACATTTATAGGTGCATCAAATATTATAAGCAAAACCGTTTACGAAAAGAGAACTCCTTCTTACGTTCCAGCAAAGAATCTGATGGCTGAATTTCATAAATCCGATCATCTTCTAGCAAATGACCATAATGAACTCAGTCCTGCGGACAACATCATTGGTTATTGTCATGAATGTGCATATTATTGTATGAGACAGGGAAGATGGATGGCTGAATGTCGAACTTGGAAATGTTATTGTGGGAAAATCATAACAAAATAATTAAATTTTATTTTGACTTTCAATTTATTTATCTATTATATACGATTTATATTTCGAAATAATGCGATTATACCTGATGTATCATTCGATGAAAGATTATTATAAAATTATTGAATATATATGTGTAAACTTATCTAACCAACACAATTATTTATTGATTAATTTTATTTTTTAAAATTACACGTTGACATATCTTCATTTTGATTTGTGTTATACCCAAAACTAAAGTAAAATGATGTATATAATTAAACGGATTGGTTTAAAAGTTAAGAATATGTCTAATTGTGCTAGATGTTTTATTGATTAAATTTTTTCAATCAGATCTATGAATAGTAAAAATGAAGAACAAAAGTGCAAAAATGTAACCACTTTTTATTATTAGAGGATTCTTTGTTCCAAAAATTCTTGGATCCATTTTTAACACGCAAATTTGGCAATAGTTCAGTTTTTATGTTTTGAGATTTTTAAATGAATTAATCCTTTAAAAAATAATCCAAATTTCTTATCAAAATCAACAAAAATACACTTTAATGGATTTTAAAGTATTATTTGGATCAAACACATTATTTTTTCAACTCTTTCATCTTAAGAGAGATTTTATATAGAAATATTTTTACTTCAAAATTAGTTGTTTTCAAAAGTGAGTAGTCAAAATTGAAAGGATGTACGAGTGGATTTGAATTTTTTTCTTCCCTTATTACAAATAATAAATGTACGCTTCTTTAAATACTATATCTCTAATTTTCTACCTTTTGCATATTTTTTTATTTCACTTTACAATTAATCTTGTTAGTAATTGATATTGTACCCTCGTATAATATTTTAGGATGATGTAGCTATGAAAACTTAGAATTATCAAGGAAACAAATAGATTTTGACAATCATCAATTTAGGTGCGCTTTAAACTTGAATTATTCATGCAGAATTGGTAAAAATCAAATGAATAACAATGATTTGTCATTGATAATATATATTAATTTGATTTTCTCACATTAAAGTTTAATAGTTTTGACTACTATATACTATTTTTGTGTATATTCAAAAAAAAATATAAAGTTCACAATTTATTTGAAGATATGTCATTGTGTTTAGCTAATGCATTTTTCTATTCTAAATGTTTCTTTAGCAGCCATCCGGAAAGCATTGAGAAATTAGTTGTACTAATATTTGATCAATTATATAATTCTCTTTTGATAAAATTATTTATTTTTTATTAATAATGAAACTTGACTTTGGTTTTCATTTTACCTCATAAAACCTATTATAAGAGAAACGAATGACTAAAATATTTTCAATGGGATGATGAATCTAGCAAATATGATATGTGTGACGATGTTTACTATTCACGACATACAATAACCCGGATAACTAAACCAGGATTTGGAACCTAGAGGAGCAAGTTAGAAGGATTTTCAGGTGATACAGATGATGAACAAGAGGGCATTGGGGTTTATGAAAAAGCATGATGTTGATTATAAAGAGATATAGTATACAAGATTAAGATTTCGTCCACTTTGCAATGATGTTTAGACAAAGGAACTCTCATGGAATCAATACAATATGATATTTTTTACACAATGCAAAACAATTTCATATACTCAGATATACATTAGGAAATAAACATCATATCAAAGTATGTTTATGAAATTTCTAATACAACTTCAATACACTTTAAATTTACTAAAGTAGATTTGACAATGCTTTATTTCAAAATTTGATGATATATGATCAATATTTCCGTTATTAAAGTAAAGTTTATGATTTTACTTTTTCTTATATTAAGTATGATTCATCATATTTTCTAACTTATATATAAAAATACCATATTTTCAATATCAATATATATATATATATATATATTAACAACATTTTTAAAAATTTAAAATCAGAATTAATGGGTCATATAGTTTTAATAACTCAAACCGTTATCTTCTACCTAATTTGATAACATATTTTTAAAAAATTCTTAAATCGAAAAGCATTAATTAAAATGTTAGTTTTCTTTTATTTATATCAAAATAAGTTTTCAAAATACTAACTCTTTTGTAACACACATATAAATATGACAAGATTAAGTTTAAAGGCTCACGAATCTAAAATTAAAAAGAAAAAATACAAAATTCTATATACAATTTTATCTAAAATAATTAAAGTAGTGTCACACAAATGAGGACATTTATTTCGTTTTTAACTCTTTTTATTCTTGTTTCATCATGTAAGGTTACATGTTTTATTAATTGTTCCATAAAAATATTTTCTAGTACTTTTGAAATATTAATTTTAGTTTTTAAAACATTTATAGGTGCATCAAATATTATAAGCAAAACCGTTTACGAAAAGAGAACTCCTTCTTACGTTCCAGCAAAGAATCTGATGGCTGAATTTCATAAATCCGATCATCTTCTAGCAAATGACCATAATGAACTCAGTCCTGCGGACAACATCATTGGTTATTGTCATGAATGTGCATATTATTGTATGAGACAGGGAAGATGGATGGCTGAATGTCGAACTTGGAAATGTTATTGTGGGAAAATCATAACAAAATAATTAAATTTTATTTTGACTTTCAATTTATTTATCTATTATATACGATTTATATTTCAAATAATGCGATTATACCGATGTATCATTCGATGAAAGATTATTATAAAATTATTGAATATATATGTAAACTTATCTAACCAACACAATTATTTATTGATTAATTTTATTTTTAAAATTACACGTTGACATATCTTCATTTTGATTTGTGTTATACCCAAAACTAAAGTAAAATGATGTATATAATTAAACGGATTGGTTTAAAAGTTAAGAATATGTCTAATTGTGCTAGATGTTTTATTGATTAAATTTTTTCAATCAGATCTATGAATAGTAAAAATGAAGAACAAAAGTGCAAAAATATAACCACTTTTTATTATTAGAGGATTCTTTGTTCCGAAAATTCTTGGATCCATTTTTAACACGCAAATTTGGCAATAGTTCAGTTTTTATGTTTTGAGATTTTTAAATGAATTAATCCTTTAAAAATAATCCAAATTTCTTATCAAAATCAACAAAAATACACTTTAATGGATTTTAAAGTATTATTTGGATCAAACACATTATTTTTCAACTCTTTCATCTTAAGAGAGATTTTATATAGAAATTTTTTTTACTTCAAAATTAGTTGTTTTCAAAAGTGAGTAGTCAAAATTGAAAGGATGTACGAGTGGATTTGAATTTTTTTCTTCCCTTATTACAAATAATAAATGTACGCTTCTTTAAATACTATATCTCTAATTTTCTCTCTTTTGCATATTTTTTTATTTCACTTTACAATTAATCTTGTTAGTAATTGATATTGTACCCTCGTATAATATTTTAGGATGATGTAGCTATGAAAACTTAGAATTATCAAGGAAACAAATAGATTTTGACAATCATCAATTTAAGTGCGCTTCAAACTTGAATTATTCATGCAGAATTGGTAAAAATCAAATGAATAACAATGATTTATCATTGATAATATATATTAATTTGATTTTCTCACATTAAAGTTTAATAGTTTTGACTACTATATACTATTTTTGTGTATATTCAAAAAAAAATATAAAGTTCACAATTTATTTGAAGATATGTCATTGTGTTAAGCTAATGCATTTTTCTATTCTAAATGTTTCTTTAGCAGCCATCCGGAAAGCATTGAGAAATTAGTTGTACTAATATTTGATCAATTATATAATTCTCTTTTGATAAAATTATTTATTTTTTATTAATAATGAAACTTGACTTTGGTTTTCATTTTACCTCATAAAACCTATTATAAGAGAAACGAATGACTAAAATATTTTCAATGGGATGATGAATCTAGCAAATATGATATGTGTGACGATGTTTACTATTCACGACATACAATAACCCGGATAACTAAACCAGGATTTGGAACCTAGAGGAGCAAGTTAGAAGGATTTTCAGGTGATACAGATGATGAACAAGAGGGCATTGGGGTTTATGAAAAAGCATGATGTTGATTATAAAGAGATATAGTATACAAGATTAAGATTTCGTCCACTTTGCAATGATGTTTAGACAAAGGAACTCTCATGGAATCAATACAATATGATATTTTTTACACAATGCAAAACAATTTCATATACTCGGATATACATTAGGAAATAAACATCAATATCAAAGTATGTTTATGAAATTTCTAATACAACTTCAATACACTTTAAATTTACTAAAGTAGATTTGACAATGCTTTATTTCAAAATTTGATGATATATGATCAATATTTCCGTTATTAAAGTACAGTTTATGATTTTACTTTTTCTTATATTAAGTATGATTCATCATATTTTCTAACTTATATATAAAAATACCATATTTTCAATATCAATATATATATATATATATTAACAACATTATTAAAAATTTAAAATCAGAATTAATGGGTCATATAGTTTTAATAACTCAAACCGTTATCTTCTACCTAATTTGATAACATATTTTTAAAAAATTCTTAAATCGAAAAGCATTAATTAAAATGTTAGTTTTCTTTTATTTATATCAAAATAAGTTTTCAAAATACTAACTCTTTTGTAACACACATATAAATATGACAAGATTAAGTTTAAAGGCTCACAAATCTAAAATTAAAAAAAGAAAAATACAAAATTCTATATACAATTTTATCTAAAATAATTAAAGTAGTGTCACACAAATGAGGACATTTATTTCGTTTTAACTCTTTTTATTCTTGTTTCATCATGTAAGGTTACATGTTTTATTAATTGTTCCATAAAAATATTTTCTAGTACTTTTGAAATATTAATTTTAGTTTTTTAAAACATTTATAGGTGCATCAAATATTATAAGCAAAACCGTTTACGAAAAGAGAACTCCTTCTTACGTTCCAGCAAAGAATCGATGGCTGAATTTCATAAATCCGATCATCTTCTAGCAAATGACCATAATGAACTCAGTCCTGCGGACAACATCATTAGTTATTGTCATGAATGTGCATATTATTGTATGAGACAGGGAAGATGGATGGCTGAATGTCGAACTTGGAAATGTTATTGTGGGAAAATCATAACAAAATAATTAAATTTTATTTTGACTTTCAATTTATTTATCTATTATATACGATTTATATTTGAAATAATGCGATTATACCGATGTATCATTCGATGAAAGATTATTATAAAATTATTGAATATATATGTAAACTTATCTAACCAACACAATTATTTATTGATTAATTTTATTTTTAAAATTACACGTTGACATATCTTCATTTTGATTTGTGTTATACCCAAAACTAAAGTAAAATGATGTATATAATTAAACGGATTGGTTTAAAAGTTAAGAATATGTCTAATTGTGCTAGATGTTTTATTGATTAAATTTTTTCAATCAGATCTATGAATAGTAAAAATGAAGAACAAAAGTGCAAAATGTAACCACTTTTTATTATTAGAGGATTCTTTGTTCGAAAATTCTTGGATCCATTTTTAACACGCAAATTTGGCAATAGTTCAGTTTTTATGTTTTGAGATTTTTAAATGAATTAATCCTTTAAAAATAATCCAAATTTCTTATCAAAATCAACAAAAATACACTTTAATGGATTTTAAAGTATTATTTGGATCAAACACATTATTTTTTCAACTCTTTCATCTTAAGAGATTTTATATAGAAATTTTTTACTTCAAAATTAGTTGTTTTCAAAAGTGAGTAGTCAAAATTGAAAGGATGTACGAGTGGATTTGAATTTTTCTTCCCTTATTACAAATAATAAATGTACGCTTCTTTAAATACTATATCTCTAATTTTCTACCTTTTGCATATTTTTTATTTCACTTTACAATTAATCTTGTTAGTAATTGATATTGTACCTCGTATAATATTTTAGGATGATGTAGCTATGAAAACTTAGAATTATCAAGGAAACAAATAGATTTTGACAATCATCAATTTAGTGCGCTTCAAACTTGAATTATTCATGCAGAATTGGTAAAAATCAAATGAATAACAATGATTTGTCATTGATAATATATATTAATTTGATTTTCTCACATTAAAGTTTATTAGTTTTGACTACTATATACTATTTTGTGTATATTCAAAAAATATAAAGTTCACAATTTATTTGAAGATATGTCATTGTGTTTAGCTAATGCATTTTTCTATTCTAAATGTTTCTTTAGCAGCCATCCGGAAAGCATTGAGAAATTAGTTGTACTAATATTTGATCAATTATATAATTCTCTTTTGATAAAATTATTTATTTTTTATTAATAATGAAACTTGACTTTGGTTTTCATTTTACCTCATAAAACCTATTATAAGAGAAACGAATGACTAAAATATTTTCAATGGGATGATGAATCTAGCAAATATGATATGTGTGACGATGTTTACTATTCACGACATACAATAACCGGATAACTAAACCAGGATTTGGAACCTAGAGGAGCAAGTTAGAAGGATTTTCAGGTGATACGGATGATGAACAAGAGGGCATTGGGGTTTATGAAAAAGCATGATGTTGATTATAAAGAGATATAGTATACAAGATTAAGATTTATCCACTTTGCAATGATGTTTAGACAAAGGAACTCTCATGGAATCAATACAATATGATATTTTTACACAATGCAAAACAATTTCATATACTCGATATACATTAGGAAATAAACATCAATATCAAAGTATGTTTATGAAATTTCTAATACAACTTCAATACACTTTAAATTTACTAAAGTAGATTTGACAATGCTTTATTTCAAAATTTGATGATATATGATCAATATTTCCGTTATTAAAGTAAAGTTTATGATTTTACTTTTTCTTATATTAAGTATGATTCATCATATTTTCTAACTTATATATAAAAATACCATATTTTCAATATCAATATATATATATATATTAACAACATTTTAAAATTTAAAATCAGAATTAATGGGTCATATAGTTTTAATAACTCAAACCGTTATCTTCTACCTAATTTGATAACATATTTTTAAAAAATTCTTAAATCGAAAAGCATTAATTAAAATGTTAGTTTTCTTTTATTTATATCAAAATAAGTTTTCAAAATACTAACTCTTTTGTAACACATATAAATATGACAAGATTAAGTTTAAAGGCTCACGAATCTAAAATTAAAAGAAAAATACAAAATTCTATATACAATTTTATCTAAAATAATTAAAGTAGTGTCACACAAATGAGGACATTTATTTCGTTTTAACTCTTTTTATTCTTGTTTCATCATGTAAGGTTACATGTTTTATTAATTGTTCCATAAAATATTTTCTAGTACTTTTGAAATATTAATTTTAGTTTTTAAAACATTTATAGGTGCATCAAATATTATAAGCAAAACCGCTTTAAAAGAGAACTCCTTCTTACGTTCCAAAGAAAGAATCGATGGCTGAATTTCATAAATCCGATCATCTTCTAGCAAATGACCATAATGAACTCAGTCCTGCGGACAACATCATTGGTTATTGTCATGAATGTGCATATTATTGTATGAGACAGGGAAGATGGATGGCTGAATGAACTTGGAAATGTTATTGTGGGAAAATCATAACAAAATAATTAAATTTTATTTTGACTTTCAATTTATTTATCTATTATATACGATTTATATTTCAAATAATGCGATTATACCTGATGTATCATTCGATGAAAGATTATTATAAAATTATTGAATATATATGTAAACTTATCTAACCAACACAATTATTTATTGATTAATTTTATTTTTAAAATTACACGTTGACATATCTTCATTTTGATTTGTGTTATACCCAAAACTAAAGTAAAATGATGTATATAATTAAACGGATTGGTTTAAAAGTTAAGAATATGTCTAATTGTGCTAGATGTTTTATTGATTAAATTTTTCAATCAGATCTATGAATAGTAAAAATGAAGAACAAAAGTGCAAAAATGTAACCACTTTTTATTATTAGAGGATTCTTTGTTCAAAATTCTTGGATCCATTTTAACACATAAATTTGGCAATAGTTCAGTTTTTATGTTTTGAGATTTTTAAATGAATTAATCCTTTAAAAATAATCCAAATTTCTTATCAAAATCAACAAAAATACACTTTAATGGATTTTAAAGTATTATTTGGATCAAACACATTATTTTTCAACTCTTTCATCTTAAGAGATTTTATATAGAAATTTTTTTACTTCAAAATTAGTTGTTTTCAAAAGTGAGTAGTCAAAATTGAAAGGATGTACGAGTGGATTTGAATTTTTTCTTCCCTTATTACAAATAATAAATGTACGCTTCTTTAAATACTATATCTCTAATTTTCTACCTTTTGCATATTTTTTATTTCACTTTACAATTAATCTTGTTAGTAATTGATATTGTACCCTCGTATAATATTTTAGGATGATGTAGCTATGAAAACTTAGAATTATCAAGGAAACAAATAGATTTTGACAATCATCAATTTAGGTGCGCTTCAAACTTGAATTATTCATGCAGAATTGGTAAAAATCAAATGAATAACAATGATTTGTCATTGATATATATATTAATTTGATTTTCTCACATTAAAGTTTATTAGTTTTGACTACTATATACTATTTTTGTGTATATTCAAAAAATATAAAGTTCACAATTTATTTGAAGATATGTCATTGTGTTTAGCTAATGCATTTTCTATTCTAAATGTTTCTTTAGCAGCCATCCGAAAGCATTGAGAAATTAGTTGTACTAATATTTGATCAATTATATAATTCTCTTTTGATAAAATTATTTATTTTTTAATAATGAAACTTGACTTTGGTTTTCATTTTACCTCATAAAACCTATTATAGAGAAACGAATGACTAAAATATTTTCAATGGGATGATGAATCTAGCAAATATGATATGTGTGACGATGTTTACTATTCACGACATACAATAACCGGATAACTAAACCAGGATTTGGAACCTAGAGGAGCAAGTTAGAAGGATTTTCAGGTGATACAGATGATGAACAAGAGGGCATTGGGGTTTATGAAAAGCATGATGTTGATTATAAAGAGATATAGTATACAAGATTAAGATTTGTCCACTTTGCAATGATGTTTAGACAAAGGAACTCTCATGGAATCAATACAATATGATATTTTTACACAATGCAAAACAATTTCATATACTCATATACATTAGGAAATAAACATCAATATCAAAGTATGTTTATGAAATTTCTAATACAACTTCAATACACTTTAAATTTACTAAAGTAGATTTGACAATGCTTTATTTCAAAATTTGATGATATATGATCAATATTTCCGTTATTAAAGTAAAGTTTATGATTTTACTTTTCTTATATTAAGTATGATTCATCATATTTTCTAACTTATATATAAAAATACCATATTTTCAATATCAATATATATATATATATATATATATATTAACAACATTTTTAAAAATTTAAAATCAGAATTAATGGGTCATATAGTTTTAATAACTCAAACCGTTATCTTCTACCTAATTTGATAACATATTTTTAAAAAATTCTTAAATCGAAAAGCATTAATTAAAATGTTAGTTTTCTTTTATTTATATCAAAATAAGTTTTCAAAATACTAACTCTTTTGTAACACACATATAAATATGACAAGATTAAGTTTAAAGGCTCACGAATCTAAAATTAAAAGAAAAATACAAAATTCTATATACAATTTTATCTAAAATAATTAAAGTAGTGTCACACAAATGAGGACATTTATTTTGTTTTAACTCTTTTTATTCTTGTTTCATCATGTAAGGTTACATGTTTTATTAATTGTTCCATAAAAATATTTTCTAGTACTTTTGAAATATTAATTTTAGTTTTTTAAAACATTTATAGGTGCATCAAATATTATAAGCAAAACCGTTTACGAAAAGAGAACTCCTTCTTACGTTCCAGCAAAGAATCTGATGGCTGAATTTCATAAATCCGATCATCTTCTAGCAAATGACCATAATGAACTCAGTCCTGCGGACAACATCATTGGTTATTGTCATGAATGTGCATATTATTGTATGAGACAGGGAAGATGGATGGCTGAATGTCGAACTTGGAAATGTTATTGTGGGAAAATCATAACAAAATAATTAAATTTTATTTTGACTTTCAATTTATTTATCTATTATATACGATTTATATTTCGAAATAATGCGATTATACCTGATGTATCATTCGATGAAAGATTATTATAAAATTATTGAATATATATGTGTAAACTTATCTAACCAACACAATTATTTATTGATTAATTTTATTTTTTAAAATTACACGTTGACATATCTTCATTTTGATTTGTGTTATACCCAAAACTAAAGTAAAATGATGTATATAATTAAACGGATTGGTTTAAAAGTTAAGAATATGTCTAATTGTGCTAGATGTTTTATTGATTAAATTTTTTCAATCAGATCTATGAATAGTAAAAATGAAGAACAAAAGTGCAAAAATATAACCACTTTTTATTATTAGAGGATTCTTTGTTCCGAAAATTCTTGGATCCATTTTTAACACGCAAATTTGGCAATAGTTCAGTTTTTATGTTTTGAGATTTTTAAATGAATTAATCCTTTAAAAAATAATCCAAATTTCTTATCAAAATCAACAAAAATACACTTTAATGGATTTTAAAGTATTATTTGGATCAAACACATTATTTTTTCAACTCTTTCATCTTAAGAGAGATTTTATATAGAAATATTTTTACTTCAAAATTAGTTGTTTTCAAAAGTGAGTAGTCAAAATTGAAAGGATGTACGAGTGGATTTGAATTTTTTTCTTCCCTTATTACAAATAATAAATGTACGCTTCTTTAAATACTATATCTCTAATTTTCTACCTTTTGCATATTTTTTTATTTCACTTTACAATTAATCTTGTTAGTAATTGATATTGTACCCTCGTATAATATTTTAGGATGATGTAGCTATGAAAACTTAGAATTATCAAGGAAACAAATAGATTTTGACAATCATCAATTTAGGTGCGCTTTAAACTTGAATTATTCATGCAGAATTGGTAAAAATCAAATGAATAACAATGATTTATCATTGATAATATATATTAATTTGATTTTCTCACATTAAAGTTTAATAGTTTTGACTACTATATACTATTTTTGTGTATATTCAAAAAAAAATATAAAGTTCACAATTTATTTGAAGATATGTCATTGTGTTTAGCTAATGCATTTTTCTATTCTAAATGTTTCTTTAGCAGCCATCCGGAAAGCATTGAGAAATTAGTTGTACTAATATTTGATCAATTATATAATTCTCTTTTGATAAAATTATTTATTTTTTATTAATAATGAAACTTGACTTTGGTTTTCATTTTACCTCATAAAACCTATTATAAGAAAAACGAATGACTAAAATATTTTCAATGGGATGATGAATCTAGCAAATATGATATGTGTGACGATGTTTACTATTCACGACATACAATAACCCGGATAACTAAACCAGGATTTGGAACCTAGAGGAGCAAGTTAGAAGGATTTTCAAGTGATACAGATGATGAACAAGAGGGCATTGGGGTTTATGAAAAAGCATGATGTTGATTATAAAGAGATATAGTATACAAGATTAAGATTTCGTCCACTTTGCAATGATGTTTAGTCAAAGGAACTCTCATGGAATCAATACAATATGATATTTTTTACACAATGCAAAACAATTTCATATACTCAGATATACATTAGGAAATAAACATCATATCAAAGTATGTTTATGAAATTTCTAATACAACTTCAATACACTTTCAATTTACTAAAGTATATTTGACAATGCTTTAGTTCAAAATTTGATGATATATGACCAATATTTCTCGTATTAAAGTAAAGTTTATGATTTTATTTTTTCTTACATTAATTATGATTTATCATATTTTCTAACTTATATATAAAAATACCTTATTTTCACCATCAATATTAATATATGTATATATATATTAACAACATTTATAAAAATTTAAAATCAGAATTAATGGGTCATATAGTTTTTATAACTCAAACCGTTATCTTCTACCTATTTTGATAACATATTTTTAAACAAATTCTTAAATCGAAAAGCATTAATTAAAATGTTAGTTTTCTTTTATTTATATCAAAATAAGTTATCAAAATACTAACTCTTTTGTAACACACATATAAATATGACGAGATTAAGTTTAAAGGCTCACGAATCTATAATTAAAAAGAAAAAATACAAAATTCTATGTACAATTTTGTCTAAAATAATTAAAGTAGTGTCACACAAATGAGGACATTTATTTCATTTTTAACTCTTTTTATTCTTGTTTCATCATGTAAGGTTACATGTTTTATTAATTGTTCCATAAAAATATTTTCTAGTACTTTTGAAATATTAATTTTAGTTTTTTAAAACATTTATAGGTGCATCAAATATTATAAGCAAAACCGTTTACGAAAAGAGAACTCCTTCTTACGTTCCAGCAAAGAATCTGATGGCTGAATTTCATAAATCCGATCATCTTCTAGCAAATGACCATAATGAACTCAGTCCTGCGGACAACATCATTGGTTATTGTCATGAATGTGCATATTATTGTATGAGACAGGGAAGATGGATGGCTGAATGTCGAACTTGGAAATGTTATTGTGGGAAAATCATAACAAAATAATTAAATTTTATTTTGACTTTCAATTTATTTATCTATTATATACGATTTATATTTCGAAATAATGCGATTATACCTGATGTATCATTCGATGAAAGATTATTATAAAATTATTGAATATATATGTGTAAACTTATCTAACCAACACAATTATTTATTGATTAATTTTATTTTTTAAAATTACACGTTGACATATCTTCATTTTGATTTGTGTTATACCCAAAACTAAAGTAAAATGATGTATATAATTAAACGGATTGGTTTAAAAGTTAAGAATATGTCTAATTGTGCTAGATGTTTTATTGATTAAATTTTTTCAATCAGATCTATGAATAGTAAAAATGAAGAACAAAAGTGCAAAAATGTAACCACTTTTTATTATTAGAGGATTCTTTGTTCCGAAAATTCTTGGATCCATTTTTAACACGCAAATTTGGCAATAGTTCAGTTTTTATGTTTTGAGATTTTTAAATGAATTAATCCTTTAAAAATAATCCAAATTTCTTATCAAAATCAACAAAAATACACTTTAATGGATTTTAAAGTATTATTTGGATCAAACACATTATTTTTTCAACTCTTTCATCTTAAGAGAGATTTTATATAGAAAATTTTTTTACTTCAAAATTAGTTGTTTTCAAAAGTGAGTAGTCAAAATTGAAAGGATGTACGAGTGGATTTGAATTTTTTCTTCCCTTATTACAAATAATAAATGTACGCTTCTTTAAATACTATATCTCTAATTTTCTACCTTTTGCATATTTTTTTATTCCACTTTACAATTAATCTTGTTAGTAATTGATATTGTACCCTCGTATAATATTTTAGGATGATGTAGCTATGAAAACTTAGAATTATCAAGGAAACAAATAGATTTTGACAATCATCAATTTAGGTGCACTTCAAACTTGAATTATTCATGCAGAATTGGTAAAAATCAAATGAATAACAATGATTTGTCATTGATAATATATATTAATTTGATTTTCTCACATTAAAGTTTATTAGTTTTGACTACTATATACTATTTTTGTGTATATTCAAAAAAATATAAAGTTCACAATTTATTTGAAGATATGTCATTGTGTTAAGCTAATGCATTTTTCTATTCTAAATGTTTCTTTAGCAGCCATCCGGAAAGCATTGAGAAATTAGTTGTACTAATATTTGATCAATTATATAATTCTCTTTTGATAAAATTATTTATTTTTTATTAATAATGAAACTTGACTTTGGTTTTCATTTTACCTCATAAAACCTATTATAAGAAAAACGAATGACTAAAATATTTTCAATGGGATGATGAATCTAGCAAATATGATATGTGTGACGATGTTTACTATTCACGACATACAATAACCCGGATAACTAAACCAGGATTTGGAACCTAGAGGAGCAAGTTAGAAGGATTTTCAGGTGATACAGATGATGAACAAAAGGGCATTGGGGTTTATGAAAAAGCATGATGTTGATTATAAAGAGATATAGTATACAAGATTAAGATTTCGTCCACTTTGCAATGATGTTTAGTCAAAGGAACTCTCATGGAATCAATACAATATGATATTTTTTACACAATGCAAAACAATTTCATATACTCAGATATACATTAGGAAATAAACATCAATATCAAAGTATGTTTATGAAATTTTGATGTGGCCATTCCTCTTACAATGCTCACACATCACACTCTTCCTATCCTCTTGCTTAAACACGCTTTTGTTGGCCATGACTAGTTCTCCTTTACCACCAAACAAACCAATGTTGCCTTGCTCCCTTTGAATCCGTGAGCACACCTCTTCGAAATCAGGGAGTTTTGGCTCTCTCAGGATGGACTTAATCACATCCTTAAAGGCTGGATTTAGGTTGAGAAGGAGTCCAAATATCTTGTCTTGTTCCTTCCTTTCATTAAGCACCTTTGGATCCATAGAACTTGGTCTCAACATGTCAAGCTCGGACCATGTTGATTGGTACTTGCCCAGGAATTTTGTGAACTCCATATCCTCTTGGTGTAGATCATTGAGAGCCTTCTTAACCTCATACACATGGCTGAGGTTTGAAACATCCCCATACACCCTCTTGAGAGTGTCCCAAAGAGACTTGGCAGTTTCACAATGTGAATAAGCTTAAAGAATGGATGGGTCCAATGAATTTTGGAGGAATCCAAGGACTGATTGATCTTCTTGGAACCACCTAGCTTCTTCTTTTCTTGTTGCCTCATCCTTCTTCTCATTTGGATCATCTATAGATGGAGTATTATCCTCCAAGATGTGATTCCAAAGTCCTTTGCCACAAATGGCTGTCTTGATGGTTCTTGACCATAATGTGTAGTTCAAGCCTTTGAGAACTACTGCTATCACCGTAGGTTTCAGGCTGGAACTAATTTGAACTGTATCCTCCATTGTTAGGTTTTGAAGAGCTCAAAGGAAGCAGCTTTTATGGTTGAATGAAACCGTGAGTTTTTAGTCTAAAGACTGAGAGATTTTGACAGAATTTTAGATTAGAAACTGAGAGATTTGAGTAGAAAAGATAAGAGAATGATCTTATGCTCTGATACCATGAAAGAATATTGAGATTATAGAGGAGAAATGTGAAGAATTGAATCTGAAAACTCAAAGAGAAGTATGAGAAAATGAGAAATGACTTAGACTTATGGAGAAGAATCTCCTCAGAGTATGTTATACATTGAGTCTTTACAGCCCTTTTATAGAGGATTTACAATGTGAACACAAAAGAAAACGAATTCAAACTTGTGGATGAGTTTGAATAGAGGAGGAGCCTGTCAACAACCAATGAGAAAAGAGGAGACAGCATGGGCATGACTGTTTGGTGTGGTTGCCAAGACTGTGTGCAGCATGGGCATGACTGTTTGGTGTGGTTGCCAAGACTGTGTGCAGCATGGGCATGACTTTTTCACCTTGATTCTTCTCCCAAGGTAGCTATTTAACCATTTCAACCATGTGGTTAATAATAACCCATCCTTTTTCATTTCCCTTGTTATTCAAACTGAATTTTCATGCTCACACTTGCCTTGTAGGTCAAGATAGGTCTTATTTGATTTTCCTATGTCAATACTTACCTCACGGCCAAGAAATGGAAGGTGGCCGTCCTTGTGGCATGCACGCGCCTTGCTCCTAGTCTTCGACTTGGAGTAGGGTTAAAAATCTTTGGGCCCTGACCTCTCTTGCCACTAAAGCCCAAGTCTCTAATGTTCCTTGTGTTGTTGAGAAGCCTTTGTACTCTACTTTACTCTTCTGCCCCATTGTCCTTAGCTGATCTTCCTCTAGGAGCTTGTCGACCCATAAGCTGAATTTGTGGAAGAGTGCCCTTGATCTGCTTCTTGTCATTGCTCCTTGAGGTACCACTGGTGTAGATACTTCTTCTAGGTGCATGTCCTGGAGCTGGTAGCTCATTTGGTCCGAGTCCTCTTGCGTGGAAGTGCAAATGCGCATGTACTCGGCTGGATCGGCTGTACCGGCTGGATTGTGCGCGGTACTGGCCGGGATGCCTTCAGGACCGGCCAAGTTGATCCCGGAGTTGGCGGCATCACCAGAGGGACCGACGGTGTCATCCACGCCCCCACCAAGTGTGCCGGAAGCTTGGGCCTCTCCGCCGGCGATGCTGACCGGTCTGGTCCTATAGGTCGAGGGTCCGGCGGTACTGCCTGGTCCGGCAGACGTGCCAGATGGTCCTGCTGTCTCGGGCAAGTTTCCTGGTCGGCCAGTCTGGTCACTGGGCTGGATGTACGACCTGATGTACTCATCATTCCCTCCCTCTTCAGTAGGTTTTGTCCTCAAAACTGGTTCATCTGCATGGAAAGGGGCTAAGTCAGTAACATTGAACGTATTGGACACATTAAACTCACCTGGCAGCTCGATCCGGTAGGCGTTGTTGTTGATCCTCTCGAGCACTCTGAATGTTCCATCTCCTCTTCGTGCTAGCTTGGAACTCCTTAGGTTTGGGAACCTCTCCTGCCGTAGGTGTAGCCACACCCAATCGCCTGGTTGAAAGATCACCTCCTTTCTTCCCCTGTTGGCTCCGGTCCTCTTCTCCAAGTTTTCTGCTACCTTTTGGTGTAATCTCCTTATGAACTCTGCCTTGGATGCTCCGTTGAGGTTGGTCATCTCAGCTGGTGGTAGTGGCGTTTGCTCCAATGGGGTGAGAGGGTTGAAGCCGTATACCACTTCAAATGGTGTCTTCTTGGTTGCTGAGTGCACGGCTCGGTTGTAAGCGAACTCTATGAATGGCAGGCACTCAACCCAAGTCTTTAGGTTCTTCCCTAGTGTAGTTCTGAGAAGAGTTGATAGTGTCCTGTTGACAACTTCAGTTTGACCATCGGTTTGAGGATGGCAGGTGGTAGAGAAGAGTAGCTTCGTGCCTAGCTTTCTCCAAAGGGTCCTCTAGAAATGGCTGAGGAACTTGGTGTCCCTGTCTGATACGATTGTCCTTGGCACTCCATGAAGCCGTACTATCTCCCTGAAGAACTGCTCAGCTGTTTGTGTGGCATCATTGACATTGGCACATGGAATGAAGTGTGCCATCTTGGAGAATCTGTCCACCACTACAAAGATTGCATCTTTGTGGTTGATCTTGGGCAGACCTAGAACAAAGTCCATTGAGATGTCCACCCATGGATGTGTGGGTATGGGCAGTGGGAGATACAACCCGTGAGGTTGCACTCGGGGCAAGTGATGCATCTTGCACAATGAGCTTCTACTGTCCTCTTGATGTGTGGCCAGTAGAAGTGCTCCTTGACCACTGCTAGAATCTTGTCGACACCAAAGTGGCCCATGAGTCCTCCTCCATGAGCTTCTCGGATGATAAGCTCCCTTAATGATCCTTGTGGTATGCACAGCCTTCTTTCTCGGAACAAGAACCCCTCATGGATGTAGAACTTGCCATGACTCCATGTGCCACACTCCTTGTATCTCTCAGCAAAGTCAGGATCATCCTTGTATTGGTCCTTGATGTGCTCGAACCCTAGGACCTTTGCCTCCATGGTTGATATCAAGGCAAACCTCCTTGATAGTGCATCGGCTACCACACTATCTTTGCCCTTCTTGTACTTGATGACGTACGGGAAGGTCTCTATGAACTCCATCCACCTGGCATGTCTCCTCTTAAGATTGGTTTGCCCTCTGAGGTGTTTGAGAGTCTCGTGATCAGTGTGGATCACAAACTCTTTGGACAGCAAGTAATGCTGCCAAGTCTCCAATGCTCGGACAAGGGCATAAAGCTCCTTGTCATAAGTGGGGTAGTTCAGTGAGGCACCACCTAGCTTCTCACTGAAGTATGCCACTGGTCTCCCTCCTTGGGTTAGCACTGCTCCTATGCCTATTCCAGAGGCATCACACTCCACTTCAAACGTCTTGTTGAAGTCGGGCAGGACTAGCATTGGTGCATGTGTAAGGCTGTCCTTCAAGGCCTTGAATGCCTTCTCCTGAGCTTCTCCCCAGCTGAATCCCACGTTCTTCTTCACTACTGCCGTCAGTGGTGAGGCAATACTGCTGAAGTTGGGCACGAATCTCCTATAGAAGCTGGCCAGTCCGTGGAAGCTCCTTACTTGGCTGATGTTGCCTGGTGTTGGCCATTCTTGTATGGCTTGAATCTTCTCTTCATCAACCTGTAGGCCCTGTGAACTTACAACAAAACCTTAAAAGACAAGCTTATTAGTACAAAAGGTGCACTTCTTGAGATTGGCATAAAGCTCTTCTTGTCGAAGGGTTTTAAGTACCATCTCAAGATGTGTGAGGTGTTCCTGAGGCACTTACTATAAACTAGTATATCATCAAAGTAAACTACCACAAACTTACTGATGTACGCCCTAAGAACTTGGTTCATAAGGCGCATGAAGGTGCTTGGGGCATTAGTCAAGCCAAATGGCATGACTGTCCACTCGTAGAGCCCTTGCTTTTTCTTGAAAGCAGTCTTCCACTCATCACCTTCCTTCATTCTTACCTGGTGGTATCCACTTTTGAGGTCTATCTTGGAGAAGACTGTGGCTCCACTCAGCTCATCTAGCATGTTATCCAGCTGTGGTATTGGATGCCTGTACTTGACTGTGATGTTGTTGATTGCTCGGCAGTCCACGCACATGCACCAAGTCCCATCCTTCTTGGGCACTAGTAGCACTGGTACGGCACATGGACTGAGGCTCTCTTGAACATATCCTTTCTCCAAGAGCTCCTTGACTTGCTTCTCGAGCTCCTTGGACTCCTCGGGACTCATCCGGTAGGATGGCCGGTTGGGCAGGGCTGCTCCGGGCACTAGATCAATCTGGTGTTCTATGCCACGTAAAGGAGGCAAGCCTGCTGGTATTTCCTCTGGAAATACATCCTGGAACTTGTTGAGGAGAGTTGCTACTTCAGGAGGTAGCTCTACCTGTCCCTGTTCTACACTCAAAACTTCTTTGAAGACCATTAGTAACATTAAATCCTTCGAGGCTAAAGCTCTCCGGACATGGCTTGGTTGAATAAGAAAATTAGACTTGATAAGTTTCTTTTCCTTACTCATTTGGAGTTGTAGCTCGTGTACCTGGGCAGGTGTGAGAGGAGCTAGGCTGACCTTTCTCTTGTCATGCACGAAGGTGTAGAGATTGGTTCCGCCATCATGCCTGGTCTCTTTGTCAAACTGCCATGGTCTTCCTAGAAGAAGATGGCCAGCTTGCATGGGCACCACGTCGCACACGACTTGGTCTTGGTACTTGCCCACACTGAATGGCACAGTGACTTGTTCATGGATCTTGAGCTCCACTTTGTCATCGAGCCATCTCAGTCTATATGGTCGAGGATGTTTGTCTTCTCTAGACCTAGCTTCTCAACCATATATGCACTAGCAACGTTAGTGCAAGAACCACCATCTATGATGAGGTTACATACCTTGCCCTTGATGGTGCAACGGCTGTGGAAGATGTTCTCCCTTTGGATGGTCTCTGAAGGATCCACCATTGCACTGAGGATACGCCTAGTGACCAGCACTTCCCCACATCAGGGTACTCAATGTCACCATACTCTCCTTCTGGTTCATAGTCCTCTTCATCTTGGGACTCATACTCTCCTGCCTCCGTAAATAGCATGACTCGGTTGTTTGGGCACTCCCTTGAGATGTGTCCACGTCCCCTGCACTTGAAACAAGTTATGTCACGTGATCTTTGAGGGTTAGAAGACTTACCAGGCTCTCTCTGGTCACGGGTGGGTTCAGGAGGCTTGCTCTTGAACCTTGACTCGATCTCTATGCTCTTGCCTTTGTCTACGGTCTTGGGCATGTTGCTTGGTGCCCAAGGTGTCTTAGGCTTGCTGCGGATGTCTTGGCTCTTACGTTTGAGGTGCTGCTCAGCTTGCACAGATAGGTGGAACAAGTCTTTGAAGTCATTGTAGATTTGCCTTTCCACCTTGCGGCTGATCCTTTCTTGGAGTCCTTCCAAGAATTGTGCCATCAATGCTTCTTCATCATCATTGAGCTCCAATCTGTTCCTTAACTTCTCGAACTCTTCATAGTACTCCTCTACTGATCTGGTACCCTGCTTAAGAGTACGAAAACGACGTTGCACATCTCTATGAAAGTAAGGTGGAACAAACCTTTGTCGCATGAGGTCTTTCAAGTCGACCCATGAGTCTACGGGTCTCATTCTCTTCCTACTTCTGTCAGATACCTCACGATCCCACCAGATGAGGGCATTGTCCGTGAGTTGTGCTACTGCCATTGAGACTCTCCTAGGTCCTGGTTGGTTGTAGTGATCAAAGATATGATCCATTCTCCTCTCCCAATCTAGGTAAGCCTCGGGGTCTACTTTTCCTGCAAAACTTGGAAGAGTTAGTTTAACATCAGGATGAATTACCCGGTTGTAGGTGCGTTCATCTCCATCCTCATGATGTCTAGGAGGCATTCTTGGTCTCTGGTGAAGGCCATATGGCTCAAAGCCATCATCTTCTGCCTCTGGTTGCCGTGGAGGTCCTCTCGGCCTATGGTGATAGTTATGAGGTTGTGTGTCCTCATCTCCATCTGGCTGGGGTTCCTCCTGTTCGTGCCGTGTCCTAAGGTGCTCAGGACCCTCAGGACGGTCTTGCTCAGCTCTCACGTGCCTTATGGCCTGGAATCTCACCGGTCTTTCCACGCACTCCAACCTCTCGCCTATGGATGCGAGTTGTGTTTGGAGTGTGGTGAACATGACCATCATGGCTTCGGTTGCTTCTCTATTTTCTTCTCCCATGGTGTGCTACAAAGAAAGAAGACAAGTTAGGATGCTCCTAAATTGTTAGGAGGGTTTTCTTTTTATAAGGGGTTCGAAAAAATGCAAAAAGGAAAAATCCTAAGGAATGGAAATTCGAATAAAAGGAAAAAGGAAACTTTCTTGACAACTTGTGGTAGCTGTCCAATTCGAAATCTTTTGGGTATTTTCCTATTTTCTTTTCTTTTCTTTTTGTTTTCTTTTTAATTTAACTTAAAATTAATGGAAATATGAATTAAACAAAAAGGAAAACGTGAATGGCAATGCAAAAGTGAATCTAAACCCTAGTGATACACGTAGAAGGCTAGATGCACTCGGTTTGGAGTTTGAGGTTATTTTTTTGATATTTCTTGGATGGGACTTAAACTAATGCAAGAACATAAAACAAAACAAGCAAAAGGATAGAAAAAACCTGGTTTAGGAGCTTTAAGCTCTGATACCAAAATGATACAAGCCTCGATTCAAGGATGTATGCGCGTGGGCTGTTTGTAGAAGATTAGGTGAGAAACTCAACCTTAAGCTTCTGGATGGGGGTTTTCTGGTTGGTAAAAGATGGAAGGGTGAAGTGAACCACACGAGGGGTGATGAACCTCGTGATAAATCACAAAATTAGAGGTAGGAGGGCTGGTCTCAACTAGGTTCTAAGCGCACAAGTCTCTTGAGAGAATAACTTGTTGAAAGAAAATTCGATCTTTATTAATTATCAAAAGGTTGTCGAACTACAATGCTGGAAGGAGCCTTATTAATATGCTCGACAGCTTGACCTTCTAGGGTCGACTCAAACAAAGAAAAGGAAATTTTACAAAAGTGCACAAAAGGAAAAGATACAAAAGTGTATAACCGAAAAAGGACCTATTCCTTAAATGTTCTTGACTCAAAAATGTAAAGCATCTAGATCCTACCCTGCAAAACATAAAGAGGCATATATTCGAATTGAAACTTACCTTAACTTACCTCACGGCCAAGAAATGGAAGGTGGCCGTCCTTGTGGCATGCACGCGCCTTGCTCCTAGTCTTTGACTTGGAGTAGGGTTAAAACTCTTTGGGCCCTGACCTCTCTTGCCACTAAAGCCCAAGTCTCTAATGTTCCTTGTGTTGTTGAGAAGCCTTTGGACTCTACTTTGCTCTTCTGGCCCATTGTCCTTAGCTGATCTTCCTCTAGGAGCTTGTCGACCCATAAGCTGAATTTGTGGAAGAGTGCCCTTGATCTGCTTCTTGTCATTGCTCCTTGAGGTACCACTGGTGTAGATACTTCTTCTAGGTGCATGTCCTGGATCTGGTAGCTCATTTGGTCCGAGTCCTCTTGCGTGGAAGTGGAAATGCTCGTGTACTCGGCTGGATCGGCTGTACCGGCTGGATTGTGCGCGGTACTGGCCGGGATGCCTTCAGGACCGGCCAAGTTGATCCCGGAGTCGGCGGCATCACCAGAGAGACCGGCGGTGTCATCCACGCCCCCACTAAGCGTGCCGGAAGCTTGGGCCTCTCCGCCGGCGATGCTGACCGGTCTGGTCCTATAGGTCGAGGGTCCGGCGGTACTGCCTGGTCCGGCAGACGTGCCAGATGGTCCTGCTGTCTCGGGCAAGCTTCCTGGTCGGCCAGTCTGGTCTCCTGGCTGGATGTACGACCTGATGTCCTCATCATTTGGGCACTTCCTTCAGATGTGTCCACGACCCCTACACTTGAAACAAGTGATGTCACGTGATCTTTGAGGGTTAGAAGACTTACTAGGCTCTATCTGGTCACGGGTTGGTTCAGGAGGGTTGCTCTTGAACCTTGACTCGATCTCTATGCTCTTGCCCTTGTCTACGGGCTTAGGCATGTTGCTTGGTGCCCAAGGCGTCTTAGGGTTGCTGCGGATGTCTTGGCTCTTACATTTGATGTGCTGCTCAGCCTGGACAGATAGGTGGAACAAGTCTTTGAAGTCATTGTGGATTTGCCTTTCCACCTTGCGGCTGATTCTTTCTTGGAGTCCATCCAAGAATTGTGCCATCAACGCTTCTTCATCATCATTGAGCTCCAGCCTGTGCCTTAGCTTCTCGAACTCTTCATAGTACTCCTCTACTGATCTGGTACCCTGCTTAAGAGTACGAAAACGTCGTTGCAAATCTCTATGAAAGTAAGGTGGAACAAACCTTTGTCGCATGAGGTCTTTCATGTCGACCCATGAGTCTATGGGCCTCATTCTTTTCCTCCTTCGGTTAGATACCTAACGATCCCACCAGATGAGGGCATTGTCCGTGAGTTGTGCTACTGCCATTGAGACTCTCCTAGGCCCTGGTTGGTTGTAATGATCGAAGATATGATCCATTCTTCTCTCCCAATCTAGGTAAGCCTCGGGGTCTACTTTTCCTGCAAAACTTGGAGGAGTTAGCTTAACATCAGGATGAGCTACGCGGTTGTAGGCGTGTTCATCTCCATCCTGATGATGTCTAGGAGGCATCCTTCGTCTCTGGTGAAGACCATATGGCTCGAAGCCATCATCATCTGCGTCTGGTTGCCATGGAGGTCCTCTCGGCCTATGGTGATAGTTATGAGGTTGTGTGTCCTCATCTCCATCTAGCTGGGGCTCCTCCTGTTCGTGCCATGCCCTAAGGTGCTCAGGACCCTCAGCACGGTCTTGCTCAGCTCTCACGTGCCTTATGGCCAGGAATCTCACAGGCCTCTCCACGCACTCCAATCTCTCGCCTATTGATGCGAGTTGTGTTTGGAGGGTGGTGAACATGGCCATCATGGCCTCGGCTGCATCTCTATTTTCTTCTCCCATTACGTACTACAAGGAAGAAAACAAGTTATCCTGCTCCTAGAATCGATTAGGAGGATGCTTATATAGAGAATTCGAAAAATATGCAAAAAGGAAAATCTGAGAAAAGGAAAGATTTGAAAAAATGGAAGATTTGAAAAAATGGAAACTATATTGACAACTTGTGCTAGCTGTCCAATTCGAATTCTTTTGGTATTTTTCCTATTTTCTTTTTCTTTTCTTTTTAATTTAACTTAAAAATAATGGAAATATGATTTAAACAAAAAGGAAAACGTGAATGGCAATGCAAAAGTGAATCTAAACCCTAGTGATACACGTAGAAGCTAGATGCACTCGGTTTGAAGTTTGATGTTATTTTTTTTTTATTTTTCTTGAATGAAACTTAAACTAATGCAAAAACTAGAAACAAAACAAGTTAAAGGATAGAAACAACCTGGTTTAGGAGCTTTAGGCTCTGATACCAAAATGATACAAGCCTCGATTCAAGGCTTGGATCCGCGTGGGCTGTTTGGAGAAGGTTTGGTGAGAAACTCGACCTTAGACTTCTTGGATAGGGGTTTTTGGGTTGGTATTCGATGGAAAGGTGAAGTGAACCACATGAGGGGTGATGAACCTCGTGATAAATCACAAACTTAGAGCTAGGAGGACTGGTCTCAACTAGGTTCTAAGCGCACATGATTCTTAGAGAGAAAACTTGTTGGAAGACAGTTCTATCTTTATTAATATCAAAAAGGTTGTCGAACTACAATGCTGGAAGGAGCCTTATTAATATGCTCGACAGCTTGACCTTCTAGGGTCGACTCAAGGAAAGAAAAGGAAAGTTTACAAAAGTGCACGAATGGAAAATATACAAAAGTGCATAACCGAAAAACGACCTATTCCTAAAATGTCTTTGACTAAAAAATGTAAACAATCTAGATCCTACCCTGCAAAAACAGAAAGAGGCATATATTCAAATTAAAACTTACCTTACTTACCTCACGGCCAAGACATGGAAGGTGGTCATCCTTGTGGCATGCACCCGCCTTGCTCCTAGTCTTCGACTTGGAGTAGGGTTAGGAATCTTTGGGCCCTGACCTCTCTTGCCACTAATGCCCAAGTCTCTGAAGTCCCTTGCATTGTTGAGAATACTTTGGACTCTTCTTTGCACTTCTGGCCCATTGTCCTTAGTCGATCTTCCTCTACGAGCTTGTCGACCCATAAGCTGAACTTGTGGAAGAGTGCTCTTGATCTGCTCCTTGTCATTGCTCCTGGTGGCACTACTGGTGTAGAGACTTCCTCTAGATGCATGTCCTGAAGCTGGTAGCTTATCTGGTCCTAGTCTCCTTGTGTTGAAGTTGAAATGCTCGTGTACTCGGCTGGATCGGCTGTACCGGCTGGACTGTGCGAGGTACTGGCTGGAATGCCTTCTGGACCGGCCAAGTTGATCCCGGAGTCGGCGGCGTCACCAAGGGGACCGGCGGTGTCATCCACATCGCCACCAATTGTGCCGGAGGCTTGGGCCTCTCCGCCGGCAATGCTGATCGGTCCGGTCCTGTTGGTCGAGGGTCCGGCGGTACCGCTTGGGCCGGCAGACGTGCCAAATGGCCCGGCTGTCTCGGGCAAGCTTCCTGGTCGACCAGTCTGGTCTCCTGGCCGGACATACGACCTGATGTCCTCATCACCGTTGGAGTCGTGTCATTTTGAGCTCTAAATCAAATGTTAAAGCCGATTTAGGGGGGACATATCAAGTTGATCAGCTAAATAAAATGATCATTCTAAGCTGATCATTGGTGCTCATTGAGCAAAGGTTTACAAATGATGCATAATGCATGGCATCACGCTGGTTGAGATTGATATGATTACTTGGAGGCTTTTTCGTTGCTATTTTGGTCATAAATTTTGTCATAATAAAGAATATTGAAGTAGCATAACATAGGGGTTGGATTCGTGTAATCCCGAAATCTAAATAAAAAGTTATGGACGATTTATTGCGGATATGTCAAGTTTATCGGCCAATTATAGTGATCATTCTAAAATGATCATTCTAAAATGATCATTGGTGCTCCTTGAGTAATGGCTTATTAATGAAGCATAATGAATGACATCACGCAGTTTAGGATATATTGGATTACTTCAAGGCTTTGTGGTAGCTCTTTCAGTCTCAAATGTTTTCATAATATTGACTATTGAGCTAGCTTAACGTGGGCTTTGTATTCGTGTCATTCTGAACTCTCAATCAAATGTTATGTATGATTTACGGTGTACATGTCAAGCTGATTGGTCAATTAAAATGATCATCCTTAACTGATCATTGGTACTCCTTGAGTAAAGGCTTATAAATGAACCATAATGCATGGCATCACGCAGTTTTGGATACATTAGATTACTTGGAGGCTTTTTCATAGATATTTTGGAATTAAGTTTGGTCAAAATATAGAAAATTGAGCTACCTTAACGTGGGCATTGGATTCATGTCATTTTGAACTCTAAATAAAAAGTTACGGACGATTTAGTGTGGACATGTCAAGTTTATCGACTTGTTAAATTGATCATTCTAAATTGATCATTGGTGCTCATTGAGCAAAGGTTTACAAATGAAACATAATGCATGGCATCAAGCAGTTTGGGATAGATTGGATTACATGAAGGCATTTTCGTAGCTCTTTCAAGCTGAAATGTTGTCACAATATTGAAATTTGAGCTAGATTAATGTGGACATTGGATTCGTGTCGTTATGAACTCCAAATCAAAAGTTATAGAAGATTTGGTGCCGACATCTCAAGTTGATCAGTTAGTTAAAATGATCATTCTAAACTAATAATTGGTGCTCATTGAGCAAAGGTTTAAAAATGAAGCATAATGCATGGCATCACGCAGTTTGGGATAGATTAAATTACTTAGAGGCTTTGTCGCATCTATGTGGTCTTAAATTTTATCACAATATAGAAAATTGAGCTAGTTTAATGTGGGCGTTGGATTCGTGACATTCAGAACTCTACATAAATACTAATGATGATTTAGTGTGGACATGTCAAGTTGATCGGCCAATTAAATGATCATTCTAAACTGATCATTGTTGCTCCTTGAGTAAAGGCTTATAAATGAAGTATAATGAATGGTATCACAGTTTGGGATATATTGGATTACTTGGTTGCTTTATCACAGCTCTTTCAGTCTCAAATGTTTTCATAATAATGAAAATTGATCTAGATAATGTGGGCATTGGATTTATATCATTTTGAGCTCTAAATCAAATGTTAAAGACGATTTAGTAAGGACATGTCAAGTTGATCTGGTATTTAAAATGATCATTGGTGATCATTGAGCAAAGGTTTACAAATGAAATATAATGCATGGCATCATGCAGTTTTGGATAGATTGGATTATTTGTAGGTTTTATCGTAGCTATTTTGGTCATAAATTTTGTCAAAATATAGAATATTGAGATAGCTTAACGTGGGGCTTTGGATTCGTGTTATTCTGAACTCTAAATCCAAAGTTACAGACGATTTAGTGCGGACATGTCAAGTTGATCGGCCAGTTAAAATTATCATTCTAAGTTGATCATTGGTGCTCCTTTAGTAAAGGCTTATAAATAAAACATAATGCATGACATCAAGCAGTTTTTGATACATTGGATTACTTGGAGGCTTTCTCTTGGCTCTTTCAGTCTTAAATGTTGTCACAATATTGAGAATTGTGGTAGATTAATGTGGCCGTTTGGTGAGGACATCAATACCAGGTCACTAGAAGCTGAGGAAGAGCCCATTTGTTTACCTATTATGAGACAAGCTCCAAGAACAAGATCAGGCACAATAAACCTTAGTAAGATGTTCAACAAGTCTGTGGAGAGTCTCATAACAATCATAGAAGATGGAGGATTCCATGAAGCTAAACTTACTAAAGAATTACGAAGGAGATTGTGAAAAACTAAAAACTACAACAATATCACTCCTTCCAGTTTTACAAGGTTTCAGAGATACAACATCATCTGGTATCAGAGCCTAATCGCTCCTATTCAGGTTTATCTACCCCATTTTCGTTTTTACTGTGTCATTTCCTTGTTAACTTTCTGTCAAACTGCATCTCTTCATAAAACCCATAAAAATCGAACCATAATCTGTTGTTTTTGTGTGTTAAAAGCTAGTCACATCATTAGTTGTTGATAGCTTGTGTTGCTGCAACTAGATCTATCGATTTTCCGTTGTTTTGATTGTGTCTATTCCACTTCCTTGCTGCTGCAACTAGATCTATCAATTTTAGGTGTTTTTGATTGTGTCTATTTGACTTCCTTTGCTGCTACAACTAGATTTGTCGATTTTCAGTTGTTTTGATTGTGTCTATTCGACTTCATTGCCGCTGCAACTAGATCTATCAATTTTATTTGTTTTGATTGTGTCTATTTAACTTTCATTGCTGCTGCAACTAGATCTATCAAATGTATTTGTTTTTTATTGTATCTATTTGACTTTCTTTGCTGCTGCAACTAGATTTGTCGATTTTCAGTTGTTTTGATTGTGTCTATTCAACTTCGTTTCCTGCTGCAACTAGATATGTCTATTTTAAGTTGTTTTTTTTTGTGTGTATTCGACTTCTTTTGCAGTTGATCTGTTAGTTTAATGTGAGATAGATTGTGTGACTTTGGGAGAACCAGTAGATGTGAATGATGCTCAAATGGTTGCTGCTATTCAGATTCAACTTCAGAGCCTAGGAGATCGCATGACAAGAATAGAACGACCGCCACCAATTCACAGAAATTCTATCAGAAATGTGAATCCCAACGTGTGAATCATGAATAGGATGAAATAGCTGACTTAGAAGATAATCTTCCACCAGAACCAGATCATAATCATAGACCAA
>CM032162.1:25675829-25710136 GCA_018901935.1 Pugionium cornutum | reverse complement strand
TTTAGCTTTAAATCAGAAGCTAAAGATGATTTAGTACAAACATGTCCAATTGATCAGCTGGTTAAAATGATCGTTCTAAAATGAACATTGGTGCCCCTTGAGCAAATGCTTATAAATGAAGCATAATGCATGACATCACGCATTTTGGGATAGATTGGATTTCTTGGAGTCTTCGTTGTTGCTCTTTTAGTCTCAAATCTTGTCACAATATAGAAAATTGAGCTACCTTATCGTTGGCGTTGGATTTATGTCATTCTAGACTTTAAATCAAAAGTTACAGACGATTTTGTGCGGACATGTCAAGTTGATCGGATAGTTAAAATGTTCATTCTAAACTGATCATTGGTGGTCCTTGAGTAAAGACTTATAGATGAAGCATAATGCATGGCATCACGCAGTTTGGGATACATTGGTTTACTTGGAGGCGTTGTTGT
Source organism: Pugionium cornutum (assembly GCA_018901935.1). NCBI lineage: Eukaryota > Viridiplantae > Streptophyta > Magnoliopsida > Brassicales > Brassicaceae > Pugionium > Pugionium cornutum. The sequence continues at coordinate 25,709,702 of CM032162.1, read as the reverse complement.
AGCTCTTTAAGTCTAAATTATTGTCACTATATGGAAAACTGAGCTAGATTTAACATGGGCACTAGGCTCATGTCATTTTGAGCTCTAAATAAAAATTTAAAGTGGAACTAGGTTAATTTGGACGTTAGATTCGTGTCCTTTTGAACTCTAAATCAAAAGTTACAGACGATTTTGTGCGGATATGTCAAGTTGATTGGCTAGTTAAAATGATCAATCTAAATTGATCATTGGTGCTCTTTGAGTAAAATCTTATAAATGAAACGTAATGGATGACATCACACAGTTTGGCATACATTGGATTACTTGGAGGCTTTTTGCGTAGCTCTTTAAGTCTCACATTTAGTCACAATACGGAAAATTGAGCTAGCTTAACGTGGGCATTGGACTCATGTCATTTTGAGCTCTAAATAAAAAATTAAAGACGATTTAGTACATACATGTCAAGTTGATCAGGTAATTAAAATGATCACTCTAAACTGACCAATGGTGCTCCTTGTGTAAAGGCTTATAAATGAAGCATAATGCATGGCATCAAGCATTTTGGGATAGATTAGATTACTTGGAGGCTTTGTCGTAGCTATTTTGGTCTTAAATGTTTTCACAATATAGAAAATTGAGCTAGCTTAACTTGGGCGTTGGATTCGTGTTTTGAACCGTAAATAAAAAGTTACAGACGATTTAGTGCAAACATGTCAAGTGATTAGCCAGTTAAAATGATCATTGGTGCTCCTTGAATAAAGGCTTATAAATGAAGCATAATCCATGACATCACACAGTTTCTGATAGATGGGATTATTTGGAGGATTTCTCATAGCTTTTTCAGTCCCAATTTTGTCACAATATACACAATTGAGCTAGTTTAACGTGGTCGTTGGATTCGTTACATTCTGAACTCTAAATCAAAAGTTACAAACGATTTAGTGCGCATATGTAAAGTGATCACCCAGTTAAAATGATCATTTTAAACTGATAATTGGTGCTCCTTGAGTAAAGGCTTATAAATAAAGCATAACGTATGGCATCACGCGGGATAGATTGGATTACTTGGAGGCATTGTCGTAGCTATTTCGAATTTAAAATTCATCACAATATAGAAAATTGAGCTAGCTTAATGTGGGCATTGGATTCGTATCATTTTGAATTTTAAATAAAAGTTACTGAGCACTTAGTGCATGTCAAGTTGATCGGCATCTTAAAATGATCATTTTAAACTGATCATTGGTGCTCCTTTAGTAAAGGCTTATAAATGAAGCATAATCCATGGCATGACGCAGTTTTGGATACATTGGATTAATTGGATGATTTGTAGTAGCTCTCTCTGTCTCAAATATTGTCACAATTTGGAAAATTGAGCTAGGTTAACGTGGACGTTGAGCTCTAAATCAAACGTTAAAGAGGATTTAGTGAGGACATGTCAAGTGGATCAGCTAGTTAAACTTATCATTCTAAAAAGATCATTGGTGCTCCTTGAGAAAATGCTTATAAATGAAGCATAATGTATGGCATCAAGTAGTTTGGAATAGATTGGATTACTTGGATGTTTAACCATAGCTATTTTGGTCTTAAATTTTCTCAATATAGAAAATTGAGCTAGATTAACGTGGGCGTTGTATTCTTGTCATTTTGAAGTCTAAATAAAAAGTTACGGACAATTTAGTGCAGACAATTCAAGTTGATCGGCCAGCTAAAATAATCATTTTAAACTGATCATTGGTGCTTATTGAGTAAAGACTTACAAATGAAGAATAATGCATGACATCACAGAGTTTTCGATACATTGGATTACTTGGAGCGTTTGTAGTAGCTCTTCGGTCTCAAATGTGGTCACAATATGGAAAATTAAGCTAGTTTAACGTGGGCATTGGACTAACGTCATTATGACCTCTAAATCAAAACTTAAAGACTATTTAGTGCATACATGTCAAGTTGATCAGCTAGTTAAAATGAGCATTCTAAACTGATCATTGGTGCTCCTTGTGTAAAAGCTTGTAAATGAAGCATAATGCATGACATCACGCAGTTTGGAATATATTGGTTTACTTGGAGGCCTTGTCATAGCTCTTTCAGTCTTAAATTTTGTCACAATACAAAAATTGAGCTAGCTTAACGTGGGTGTTTGACTCATGTCATTCTGAACTCTCAATCAAAAGGTACGGATGATTTAGTGCAGACATGTGAAGTTAATCGGCCAGTTAAAATGATCATCCTAAATTGATTATTGATGCTCCTTGAGTAAAGGATTATAAGTGAGGTATAATGCATGGCATCACGCAGTTTGGTATACATTGGATTACTTGGAGGCTTTGTAGTAGCTCTTTCAGTCTCAAATGTTGTCACAATATGGAAAAAGCAAACATGTCAAGTGATCGGCCAGTTAAAATGATAATTCTAAAATGATCATTGGGGCTCCTTGAATAAAGGATTATAAATGAAGCGTAATCCATGACATCACACAGTTTTTGATATATGGAATTATTTGGAGGCTTTGTCATAGCTTTTTGGTCTTAAATTTTGTCACAGTATAGACAATTGAGTTAGCATAACATGGTCATTGGATTCGTGTCATTCTAAACTCTTAATCAGAAGTTATGTACAATTTAGTGCGCACATGTCAAATGATCGGACAGTTAAAATGATCATTCTAAATTGATCATTGGAACTCCTTGATTAAAGGCTTATAAATGAAGCATAATGCATGACATCACCTGGTTTGGGATTGATTGGATTATTTGCAAGCTTAATCGTAGCTATTTCGGTCTCAAATTTTATCACAATATAGAAAATTGAGCTCGTTTAACGTGGGTATTTGATTCATGTCATTTTGAGATCTAAATCAAAAGTTACAGATGATTTAGTGCAGACTTGTCAAGCGATCGCCTAGTTAAAATGATCAATCTAAACTGATCATTTCTGCTACTTGAGTAAAGGCTTATAAATGAAGCATAAGGCATGGCATCACACAGTTTGCAATACATAGGCTTATTTGGAGGCTTTGCCATAGCTTATTCAGGCTTAAATTTTGTCACAATATAGAAAATTGAGCTCGCTTAACGTGCGCGTTGGACTCATATCATTCTGAACTCTCAATCCAAAGTTACGGAGGATTTAGTGCATACATGTCAAGTTGATTGGCCAGTGAAAATGATCATTGGTGCTCCTTAAGTAAAGGCTTAAAAATGAAACATAATGCATGGAAAATTGTATTAGCTTACCGTGGGCGTTGGACTCATGTTATTTTGAGCTCTAAATAAAAAGTTAATGATGATTTAGTGCAGACATGTCAAGTTGTTGAGCTAGTTAAAATGATCATTCTAAACTGATTATTGGTGCTCCATGAGTAAAGGCTACTAAATTAAGCATAATGCATGGCATCACGCAGTTTGGGATACTTTGAATTACATGGAAGCTTTTTCATAGCTCTTTAAGTCTTAAATTTTGTCACAATATAGAAAATTGAGCTAGCTTAACGTGGGCGTTTGACTCATGTCATTCTGAACTCTCAATCAAAAGTTATGGAGGATTTAGCGCAGACATGTCAAACTGATCGGCCAGTTAAAATGATCAATCTTATTTGATCATTGGTGCTCCTTGAGTAAAGGCATATAAATAAACCATAATGCATGGCATCACGTAGTTTGGGATACATAGGCTTACTTGGAGGCATTGCCTTAGCTCATACAGTTTTAAATTTTATCATAATATAGAAAATTGAGCAAGATTAATGTGGCCGTTGGACTTATGTCATTCTGAACACTCAATCAAGTGTTATGCAGGATTTAGTGCAGACATGTTAAGCTGATCCGCCAGTTAAAATGATCAATCTAAATTGATCGTCGGTGCTCCTTGAGTAAAGGCTTCTAATTGAAGCATAATGCACGACATCACGTAGTTTGGGATACATAGGCTTACTTGGAGTCTTTTCCTTAGCTAATTCAGTTTTAAATTCCATCACAAAATAGAAAATTGAGCTAGATTAACGTGGGCGTTGGACCCATGTCATTCTAAGCTCTTAATCAAAAGTTACGGAGGATTTAGTGGAGACATGTCAAGTTGATCGGCCAGTGAAAATGATCATTCTAACCTGATCATTGGTGTTCCTTAAGTAAAGGCTTATAACTGAAACATAATGCATGGCATCACGAATTTTGGGATACATTGGATAACTTGGAGGAATTGTAGTAGCTCTTTCAGTCTTAAATATTGTCACAATATGGAAAATTGCATTAGCTTACCGTGGGCGTTGGACTCATGTCATTTTGAGCTCTAAATCAAAAGTAAATGACGATTTAGTGCAGACATGTCAAGTTGATGAGCTAGTTAAAATGATCATTTTAAACTGATTATTGGTGTTCCGTGAGTAAAGGCTTATAAATTAAGCATAATGCAGGTCATCACACAGTTTGGGATACTTTGGATTACATGGAAGCTTTGTCATAGCTCTTTAAGTCTAAAATTTTTTCACAGTATAGAAAATTGAGCTAGTTTAACGTGGGCGTTTGACTCATGTCATTCTGACTATCAATCAAAAGTTAGAGAGGCTTTAGTGCAGACATTTCAAGTTGATTAGCTAGTTAAAATGATCATTATTAACTAATTATTGGTGCTCCTTGAGTAAAGGTTTATAAATGAAGCATAATGCAAGGAATCACATAGTTTGGGATACATAGGCTTACTTGAATGCTTTGCCTAGCTCATTCAGTTTTAAATTTTGTCACAATACAGAAAATTGTGGTAGCTTAACGTGGGCATTGGACTCATGTCATTCTAAACACTCAATCGAAAGGTACATAAGCTTTAGGGCAAACATGTCAAGCTGATCGGCCAGTTAAAATGATAAATCTAAATTGATCATTGGTGCTCCTTGAGTAAACGCTTATAAATGAAGCATAATGCATGGCATCACGTAGTTTGGGATACATAGGCGTACTTGGAGGCTTTGCCTTAGCCCATTGAGCCATCAATTTTGTAACAATATAGAAAATTGAGCTAATTTAACGTGGGCGTTGGACTTGTGTCATTCTAAACCCTTAATCAAAAGTTACGGAGGTTTTAGTGGGGACATGTCAAGCTGATCGACCAGTTAAAATGATCTAAATTGATCATTGGTGCTCCTTGAGTAAAGGCTTATAAATGAAGCATAATGCAATGTATCACGTAGTTTGGGATACATAGGCTTACTTGGAGGCTTTTCCTTAGCTCGTTTAATCTTAAATTTCGTCAAAATATAGAAAATTGAGCTAGATTAACGTGGGCGTTGGACTCATGTAATTTTGAACTCTCAATGAAAATTTACGGAGGATTTAGTGTAGACATGTCAAGTTGATCGACAAGTGAAAATGATCATTGTAAAGTGATAATTGGTGCTCCTTAAGTAAAAGCTATAAATGAAACATAATGCATGGCATCACGCAGTTTCGGATTCATTGGACTACTTGGAGGGTTTGTAGTAGCTTTTTCATTCTTAAATATTATCACAATATGGAAAATTGAATTACCTTTCCGTGGGTTTTGGACTCATATCAGTTTGAGCTCTAAATCAAAACTTAATGACAATTTAGTGCAGACATGTCAAGTTGATGAGCTAGTTAAAATGATCATTCTAAACTGATTATTGGTGCTCCTTGAGGAAAGGCTTATAAATTAAGCATAATGGATGGCATCACGCAGTTTGGGATTTTTTGAATTACATGGAAGCTTTTTCATAGCTTTTTAAGTCATTAATTTTGTTACAGTATAGAAAATTGAGCTAGATTAACGTGGGCGTTTTACTCATGTCATTTTGAACTGTCAATCAAAAGGTACGGATGAGTTAGTGCATACATGTCAAGCTGATCGGCCAGTTAAAATTATCATTCTAAACTAATAATTGGTGCTCCTTGAGTAAAGACTTATAAATGAAGCATAATGCATGGCATCACGTAGTTTGGGATGCATAGGCTTACTTGGAGGCTTTTCCTTAGCTCATTAAGTCTTAAATTTTGTCGCAATATAAAAAATTGAGCTAGGTTATCGTGGGCGTTGGAGTCATTGCTTCTGAGCACCCAATCAAAAGTTACGGAGGATTTAGTACAGATATGTCAAGTTGATCGGCCAGTGAAAATGATCATTCTAAACTGATCATTGGTGCTCCTTAAGTAAAGGCTTATAAATAAACCATAATGCATGGCATCACGCAATTTGGGATACATTAGATAACTTGGAGGCTTTGTAGTAGCTCTTTCAGTATTAAATATTGTCACAATATGGAAAATTGCATTAGCTTACCGTGGGCGTTGGATTCATGTCATTTTGAGCTCTAAATCAAAAGTAAATGACGATTTAGTGCAGACATGTCAAGTTGATGAGCTATTTAAAATGATCATTCTAAACTGATTATTGGTGCTCCGTGAGTAAAGGCTTATAAATTAAGCATAATGCATGTCATCACGCAGTTTGGGATACTTTGGATTACATGGAAGCTTTGTCATAGCTCTTTAAGTCTAAAATTTTTTCACAGTATAGAAAATTGATCTAGTTTAACGTTAGCATTTGACTCATGTCATTCTGACTATCAATCAAAATTTACGGAGGCTTTAGTGCAGACATTTCAAGCCAATCGGCCGGTTACAATTATCAATCTAAATTGATCATTGGTGTTCGTTGAGTAAACGCTTATAAATGAAGCATAATGAAGGGCATCACGTATTTTGAGATATATAGGCTTACTTGGAGGCTTTTCCTTAGCTCATTCAGTCTTAAATTATGTCACAATATAGAAATTCAGCTAGCTTAACGTGGGCATTGCACTCATGTCATTCTGAACTCTCAATCGAAAGTTACGGAGGATTTAGTGCAGACATGTCAAGCTGATCGGCCAGTTAAAATGATGAATCTAAATTGATCATTGCTGCTCCTTGAGTAAAGGCTTATAAATAAAGCAGAATGCATGATATCACGTAGTTTTGGGATACATAGGCTTACTTGGAGACTATGCCCCAGCTCTTTTAGTCTTAAATATCGTCACAATATAGAAAATTGAGTGGCATAACGTGGTCGTTGGACTCATGTCATTTTGAATTCTCAATCAAATGTGACGGAGGATTTAGTGCAGACATGTCAAGCTGATCGGCCAGTTAAAATGATCAATCTAAACTGATCATTGGTGCTCCTTGAGTAATGGCTTATAAATGAAGCATAATGCATGGCATCACATAATTTGGGATACATAGGCTTATTTGGAGGCTTTGCCTTAGCTCATTCAGTCTTAAATTTGTCACAATATAGAAAATGAGCTAGCTTAACGTGCCCGTTGGACTCATGTCATTCTGAACTCTCAATCAAAAGTTACAGAGGATGTAGTGCAGACATATCAAGTTGATCGGCCAGTGAAAATGATCATTGGTGCTCCTTAAGTAAAGACTTATAAATGAAACGAAGTAAAGATTTATGGAATTATGATTTAGAATGTTATTAATACATAAATTATTACCTTCAATGATGACATATCGAAATTGCAATGCCCAACAAGCTTGTATTGCCTATAGTAAGGCAGATAATTAGGATTCCACAATTGAATGACAACCCTGATATTTACCCATTCCAGCAAATATGAAAGAACCCCTTTCGTTTCGTATTATCCATCCTAAACCCGACATTAACGATCCATCTCTGTGCGAAGCATCATAATTACATTTTAGCCAGCGTGGAGAGGTGGTGTACAATTCTTATGAATAGTAGAAAAATTGCTAGAAATTGCAGTAGATGAGGAAGGACTTGAGCTTAAATCCTTTGTTGTAAAACTGTTAATCCACTCAGCAACATTCTCAAACCCTTTGTCCAATATAGAATCAGAAGATCTGTCTTTATTATTAAACACCATATCATTCCGAGCCTTCCATAATTGCCACAAAATATAAAATGGAATATATTTTTGTTGATAGGGTTGATCAAAGTATTCATAACTCTTGATCAAATATCTAATATTGTCATGAATATTTGAATCTGACTCAAATAAAGGTGTAGAAAATCCCAATATACGCAAAACCATCTGAGCTTTTGGACAATTGAAAAAAAGATGAACTTCACTTTTTCACGATCAAGACATTGATAACATGTATTATCAGAGCAAATGTTCCAATGTGATAAATGCGACTTCAGAGGTAACGCATTTGATAACACTTTCCACAAAAAATGAATTATCTTAAATGTAAGTCGTAGATTCCATATTTCTTTCGCCAAATCCTGATGATTTGCTAACAGTGGGAGAAATTGTGGTCCATTATTATTTTGAAGCGCCTGACGGTATCCCGATTTCACATTATATACTCCATCTGGCGTAAACTTCCAATACCATCCGTCGTTACAGGGATTTGTTGGGATGCATAATTTGTAAATTAAATAATGATCATCCTTTTCAATGAAATCCATGATCAGATCTGAATCCCATTGCCTTGTTTCTGTATTAATAAGGCAACTTACCTTCAAAGTAGGATTAGTATAGGGCAGTAAACGAGGTGCCCGGGCAGGAGAAAGTGGTAACCAATTTGAATCTCCGATAGAAATAGATGAACCAGGTCCAATTGTACGGAGAAGTCCCGATTGTAGTAACTGACGGCCATATAAAATAGATTGCCATCCATAAGAATCACGCGATCCCACATTGGCCGAAATCAGATCCCCATTTTTATAATATCTGCTCCGTAAAATCCTTGATAGAAAACATTGCGGACGTTGCAATAATTTCTAGGATAAATTTCCCAAGAGTGCCTGATTAAACTTTTCTATATCTCGAAATCCCAAACCTCTTAATAACTTAGGCATATCCATCTTTTTCCAAGATACCATAGACAATTTCTTCTTATGTGATGTAGAACCCCACCAAAACTGATTTAAAGTTTTATTAATCATACTGCTGATTTGAACTAGTATTTTAAACACATTCATGGAGTATACAGGCAAGGCAAAGGCCACAGGTTTAATAAGTATCTCCTTTCCAGCTGGGGATAGAAACTTAGACTGCCATCCAGAGATACGGTCTTGAACTTTCTGAACAACATATTGCATTAGATGCCTTTTATTTTGAGTAAATTGTTCCGGTAGACCTAAATACCATCCACCTCTGCCAATTGTATGTATGCCCAAAATGTTTTGTATATGTATCCGTGTATGTTGAAATACTTTCTGACCAAAGATGATAGATTATTTATCCATATTTATAGTCTGTCCTGATATACGCCCGTATTCTTGAAATACTTGTTTCAACCGGATAGCATTGTTCAGATCAGATTTTACAAAAAATAGTGAGTCATCTGCAAAGAGGAGATGAGAGACTGTGGGCCCATTGCGAGAGATACTTATAGGCTTGATCAAACCATTATGTTCCTCATTCTGAAGAAGAATACTTAATACATCCGCGCAGAGTATAAATAAATACGGTGATAGGGGGTCGCCTTGTCGTAATCCCCTCTCTGGTTTGAAGTTACCATAAGGGCTGCTGTTAATAAGGATTGAGAAAGACACTGAAGAAATACATTCCATTATCCATTGAATCCATATACGTGAGAAACCCTTTTTAATCATCACAGCCTCAAGGAAATTCCACTCTACTCGATCATAAGCCTTACTAATATCTGTCTTAACCTCCATAAATGATTTTGCACATCGTTCCTGAACTCGGAGAGAGTGGAGAACTTCATGAGCAATCAGTACATTATCTGTTATCAATCTATCCGGTATAAAAGCCGCTTGGTTTTCAGAAATAATATTATCCAATATTTTCTGTAACCAAAAAACCAATATTTTTGAAATTACTTTCTAAAAGACATTACAAAGTGATATTGGCCTAAAATCTTTTAAATCTGTCGGGGTATTTGACTTGGGTATAAGACATAGGTTTGTATGGTTAAACATTGGATTCATAGTTCCGGATGCAAAAAACTTTTCAACTTCTTTATAAACTGCATCACCGACTATATTCCAGTGTTGATGATAAAACGCAGCCGAATAACCATCAGGTGCAGGTGCTTTATTTGCCCCGATTGAGAATATTGCTTGGCGAACTTCCTCTTTCGAAATGCCTTTCGTTAACTCTGTATTCATATCGTCAGAAACAACTTATGATTTATTAGTTTATAGTGAGTGCCTACGGGAACACCTCACACATCTTGAGATGGTACTTAAAACCCTTCGACAAGAAGAGCTTGATGCCAATCTCAAGAAGTGCATCTTTTGTACTGAGAAACTTGTCTTTTTAGGTTTTGTTGTAAGCTCACAAGACCTACAGGTTTATGAAGAGAATATTCGAGCCATACAAGAATGGTCAACACCAGAAAACATCAGCCAAGTAAGAAGCTTCCACGGACTGGCCAGCTTCTATAGGAGATTCGTGCCCAACTTCTATAGGAGATTCGTGCCCAACTTCAGCAGTATTTCCTCACCATTGATGGCAGTAGTGAAGAAGAACGTGGGATTAAGCTGGGGAGAAGCTCAGGAGAAGGCATTCCAGGCCTTGAAGGACAGCCTTACACTAGGGAAGAACCTCAAGACTTGGGTGGAGTGCCTGCCATTCATAGAGTTCGCTTACAACCGAGCCGTGCACTCAGCAACCAAGAAGACACCATTTGAAGTAGTATACGGCTTCAACCCTCTCACCCCATTGGAGCAAACGCCACTGCCACCAGCAGAGATGACCAACCTCAACGGAGCATCCAAGGCAGAGTTCATAAGGAAGTTACACCAGAATGTAGCAGAAAACTTGGAGAAGAGGACCGGGCAGTACGTAACTCATGCCAACAAGGGAAGAAAGGAGGTGATCTTTCAACCAGGCGATTGGGTGTGGCTACACCTACGGCAGGAGAGGTTCCCCAACCTAAGGAGTTCCAAGCTAGCACCAAGAGGAGATGGACCATTCAGAGTGCTGGAGGGGATCAACAACAACGCCTACCGGATCGAGCTCCCAGGTGAGTTTAATGTGTCCAACACGTTCAACGTAACTGATTTAGCCCCTTTCCATGCAGATGAACCAGTTTTGAGGTCAAAACCTACTGAAGAGGGAGGGGATGATGAAGACATCAGGTCGTATGTCCAGCCAGGAGACCAGACTGGCCGACCAGGAAGCTTGCCCGAGACAGCCGGGCCATCTGGCACGTCTGCCGGCCCAAGCAGTACCGCGGGACCCTCGACCAATAGGACCAGACCGATCAGCATTGCCGGCGGAGAGGCCCAAGCTTCCAGCACCCTTGGTGGCGACGTGGATGACACCGCCGGTTCCTTTGGTGATGCCGCCGACTCCGGGATCAACTTGGCTGGTCCTGAACGCATTCCGGCCAGTACCTCGCACATTTCAGCTGGTACAGCCGATCCAGCCGAGTACACGAGTATTTCAACTTCTACATAAGGAAACTCGGACCAGATAAGCTACCAGCTTCAGGACATGCATCTAGAGGAAGTCTCCACACCAGTAGTGCCACCAGGAGCAATGACAAGGAGCATATCAAGAGCACTCTTCCACAAGTTCAGCTTATGGGTCGACAAGCTCCTAGAGGAAGATCCACTAAGGTCAATGGGCCAGAAGTGCAAAGAAGAGTCCAAAGGCTTCTCAACAATGCAAGGGACTTCAGAGACTTGGGCTTTAGTGGTAAGAGAGGTCAGGGCCCAAAGATTCCTAACCCTACTCCAAGTCGAAGACTAGGAGCAAGACGCGTGCATGCAACAAGGACGGCCACCTTCCATTTCTTGGCCGTGAGGTAAGTACGGTAAGTTTCAATGCGAATATATGCCTCTTTCTGTTTTGCAGGGTAGGATCTAGATTGTTTACATTTTTGAGTCAAGAACATTTTAGGAATAGGTCCTTTTTCGGTTATGCACTTTTGTATCTTTTCCATTTGTGCACTTTTATAAACTTTCCTTTTCTTTATTTGAGTCGACCCTAGAAGGTCAAGCTGTCGAGCATATTAATAAGGCTCCTTCCAGCATTGTAGTTCGATAACCTTTTTGCTAATTAATAAAGATCGAATTTTCTTTACAAGTTTTTCTCTCAAAGAAGCTTGTGCGCTTAGAACCTAGTTGATACCAGCCCTCCTAGCTCTAAATTTGTGATTTATCACGAGGTTCATCATCCCTCGTGTGGTTCACTTCACCCTTCCATCGAATACCAACCCAAATCCCCTACCCAAGAACTCTAAGGTCGAGTTTCTCACCTAAGCTTCTCCAAACAGCCCACGCGCATATAAGCCTTGAATCTAGGCTTGTATCAAAGTCTCTACACCAGTAGTGCCACCAGGAGCAATGACAAGGAGCAGATCAAGAGCACTCTTCCACAAGTTCAACTTATGGGTCGACAAGCTCCTAGAGGAAGATCGACTAAGGACAATGGGCCAGAAGTGCAAAGAAGAGTCCAAAGGCTTCTCAACAATGCAAGGGACTTCAGAGACTTGGGCTTTAGTGGCAAGAGAGGTCAGGGCCCAAATATTCCTAACCCTACTACAAGTCGAAGACTAGGAGCAAGGAGCGTTCATGCCACAAGGACGGCCACGTTCCATTTCTTGGCCATGAGATAAGTAAGGTAAGTTTCAATTCGAATATATGCCTCTTTCTGTATTGCAGGGTAGGATCTAGATTGTTTACATTTTTGAGTCAAAGACACTTTAGGAATAGGTCCTTTTTCGGTTATGCACTTTTGTATATTTTCCATTTGTGCACTTTTGTAAACTTTCCTTTTCTTTCTTTGAGTCGACCCTAGAAGATCAAGCTGTCGAGCATATTAATAAGGCTCCTTCCAGCATTGTAGTTTGACAACCTTTTTGATATTAATAAAGCAGAACTTTCTTCCAACAAGTTTTCTCTCTAAGAATCTTATGCGCTTAGAACCTAGTTGAGACCAGCCCTCCTAGCTCTAAGTTTGTGATTTATCACGAGGTTCATCACCCCTCGTGTGGTTCACTTCACCCCTCCATCGAATACCAACCCAAAAACCCCTATCCAAGAAGTCTAAGGTCGAGTTTCTCACCTAATCTTCTCGAAACAGCCCACGTGCATATAAGCCTTGAATCGAGGCTTGTATCAATAATGCATGGAAAAGTCAAGTTGATCAACTAATTAAAATGATCATTCTAAAGTGATCATGGGTGCTCCTTGAGTAAAGGCTTATAAATGAAGCATAATGCATGGCATCACGCAGGTCGGGATACATTGAATTACTTGGAGGCTTTTTAGTAGCTATTTCAGTCCCAAATGTTGTCACAATATGGAGAAATGAGCTACCTTAACGTGGGCATTAGATTCATGTCATTTTGAGCTCTAAATCAAAAGTTAAATTCGATTTAGTGCATACATGACAAGTTGATCGTGCAGTTAAAATAATCATTCTAAACTGATTATTTGTGTTCCTTGAGTAAAAGCTTATAAAGGAAGCATAATGCATGGCATTAGGCAGTTTGGGATAGATTGGATTACATGGAGGCTTCGTCGTAGCCATTTTGATGTTAAATTTTTTCACATTATAGAAAATTGAGCAAGCTTAACATGTGCGTTGGATTCGTGCCATTCTGAACTCTAAAGTAAAAGTTACAAACGATTTGGTGTGGACAAGTCAAGTTGATCAGATAATTAAAATGATCATTCTAAACTTATCATTAGTGCTCCTTGAGTAAATGCTTATAAATGAAGCATAATGCATGGCATCACACAGTTTGGGATACATTGGATTACATGAAGGCTTTGTATTAGCTATTTAAGTCTCAAATGTTGACACAATATGTAAAATTGATGTAGCTTAACATTGGCGTTGGACTCATGTCATTCTGAGCTTTAAATCAAAAGTTAAAGAAGATTTAGTGCGGACATGTGAAGTTGATGAGGTAGTTAAAATGATCATTGATGTTCCTTGAGTAAATCATATAAATGAAGCATAATGCATGGCATCACGCACTTTGGGAAACATTGGATAACATGGAGTCTTTGTCCTAGCTATTTTAGTCTTAAATGTTGTCACAATATGGAAAATTGAGCTAGCTTAACGTGAGCATTGGATTCATATATTTTTGAGCTCTAAATCAAAAGTAAAAGACGATTTGGTGCGGACTTGTCAAGTTTATCGGCCTGTTGAAAGGATCATTTTATACTGATCATTGGTGCTCCTTGAGTAAATGCTTTTAAATGAAGCATAATGCATGGCTTTGTGTGAACTTCTACCTAATTTGATAACATATTTTTAAACAAATTTTTTAAATCGAAAAGCATTAATAAAATGTTAGATTTCTTTTATTTATATCAAAATAAGTTATCAAAATACTAACTCTTTTGTAACACACATATAAATATGACAAGATTAAGTTATCAAAGTACTGTTACATGTTTTATTAGTTGTTCCATAAAAAAAATATTTTCTAGTACTTTTGAAATATTAATTTTAGCTTCTTAAAATATTTATAGGTGCATCAAATATTATAAGCAAAACCGTTTCCGAAAAGAGAACTCCTTCTTATGTTCCAGCAAAGAGTCCGATGGCTGAATTTCATAGATCTGATCATCTTCTAGCAAATGACCACAATGAACTCAATCTTGTGGACAACATGATTAGTTATTGTCATAAATGTGCATATTATTGTATGAGACAGAGAAGATGGATGGCTGAATGTCGAACATGGAAATGTTATTGTGGGAAAATCATAACAAAATAATTAAATTTTATTTTGACTTTCAATTTTTTTATCTATTATATACGATTTATATTTCGAAATAATGCGATTATACTTGATGTATCATTCGATGACTAATTGTTATAAAATTATTGAATATATATGTGTAGATTTATTTAACCAACATAATTATTTATTGATTAATTTTATTTTTTAAAATTACACGTTGACATATCTTCATTTTGATTTGTGCTATACCCAAAACTAAAGTAAAATGAAGTATATAAGTAAACGGATTGATTTAAAAGTTAAAAATATGTCTAATTGTGCTAGACGTTTTATTTATTAAATTTTTTCAGTCAGATCTATGAATAGTAAAAATGAAGGACAAGAGTGCAAAAATGTAACCACTTTGGATTAGTAGAGGATTCTTTGTTCCGAAGATTCTTGGGTCCATTTTCAATACACAAATTTGGCAATCTTTCAGTTTTTATGTTTTCAGATTTTTAAATGAATTAACCCTTAAAAAAATAATCCAAATTTCTTATCAAAAGCAACAAAAATATACTTTAATGGATTTTATAGTATTATTTAGATCAAACACATTATTTTTTCAACTCTTTCATCTTAAGAGAGATTTTATATAGAATTTTGTTTTCTTTAAAATTAGTTGTTTTCAAAAGTGAGTAGTCAAAATTGAAAGGATATACGAGTGGATTTAAATTTTTCGTTCCCATATTACAAATAATAAATGTACGCTTCTTTAAATACTATATCTATAATTATCTAACTTTTGCATATTTTTTATTTCACTCTACAATTAATCTTGTTAGTAATTGATATTGTACACTCGTTTAAGATTTTGGGATGATGTAGCTATGAAAACTTAGAATTATCAAGGAAACAAATAGATTTTGACAATCATCAATATAGGTGCGCTTCAAACTTGAATTATTCATGCAGAATTAGTAAAAATCAGATGAATAACAATGATTTGTCATTGATAATATATATTAATTTCATTTTCTCACATTAAAGTTTATTAGTTTTGACTACTATATACTATATTTGTGTATATTAAAAAAAATAATAATAAAGTTCATAATTTATTTGAAGATATGCCATTGTGTTTAGCTAATGCATTTTCCTATTCTAAATGTCTCTTTAGCAGCCATCCCGGAAGCATTGAAAAATTAGTTGTATTAATATTTGAATAATTATATAATTCTTTTTTGATAAAATTATTTATTTTTTATTAATGATGAAACTTGACTTTGATTTTCATTTTACCTCATAAAACCTATTTTGAAAATGAAAATTATAAGAGAAACGAATGACTAAAATATTTTCAATGGGATGATGAATCTAGGAAATATGATATGTGTGACGATGTTTACTATTCACAACATACAATAACCCGGATAACTAAACCAGGATTTGGAACCTAGAGGAGCAAGTTAGAAGGCTTTTCACGTGTACAGATGATGAACAAGATGCCATTGGGGTTTATGAAAAAGCATGATGTTGATTATAAAGAGATATAGTATACAAGATTAAGATTTCGTCTACTTTGCAATGATGTTTAGACATATGAACTCTCATGAAATCAAGACGATATGATATTTTTTACACAATGCAAAAAAATTTCATATACTCAGATATACATTAGGAAATAAACATCAATATCAAAGTATGCTTATGAAATTTCTAATACAACTTCAATACACTTTAAATTTACTAAAGTAGATTTGATAATGCTTTAGTTCAACATTTGATGATATATGACCAATATTTCCGGTATTAAAGTAAAGTTTATGATTTTATTTTTTCTTATATTAAGTATGATTCATCATATTTTCTAACTTATATATATATAAATACCATATTCTCACCATATATTAACAACATTTTTAAAAATTTAAAATCAGAATTAATGGGTCATATAGTTTTAATAACTCAAACCGTTATCTTCTACCTAATTTGATAACATATTTTTAAACAAATTCTTAAATTAAAAAGCATTAATTAAAATATTAGTTTTCTTTTATTTATATCAAAATAAGTTTTCAAAATACTAACTCTTATGTAACACACATATAAATATGACAAGATTAAGTTTAAAGGCTCACGAATCTAAAATTAAAAAGAAAAAATACAAAATTCTATATACAATTTTATCTAAAATAATTAAAGTAGTGTCACACAAATGAGGACATTTATTTCGTTTTTAACTCTTTTTATTCTTGTTTCATCATGTAAGGTTACATGTTTTATTAATTGTTCCATAAAAATATTTTCTAGTACTTTTGAAATATTAATTTTAGTTTTTAAAACATTTATAGGTGCATCAAATATTATAAGCAAAACCGTTTACGAAAAGAGAACTCCTTCTTATGTTCCAGCAAAGAATCTGATGGCTGAATTTCATAAATCCGATCATCTTCTAGCAAATGACCATAATGAACTCAGTCCTGCGGACAACATCATTGGTTATTGTCATGAATGTGCATATTATTGTATGAGACAGGGAAGATGGATGGCTGAATGTCGAACTTGAAAATGTTATTGTGGGAAAATCATAACAAAATAATTAAATTTTATTTTGACTTTCAATTTATTTATCTATTATATACGATTTATATTTCGAAATAATGCGATTATAGCTGATGTATCATTCGATGAAAGATTATTATAAAATTATTGAATATATATGTGTAAACTTATCTAACCAACACAATTATTTATTGATTAATTTTATTTTTTAAAATTACACGTTGACATATCTTCATTTTGATTTGTGTTATACCCAAAACTAAAGTAAAATGATGTATATAATTAAACGGATTGGTTTAAAAGTTAAGAATATGTCTAATTGTGCTAGATGTTTTATTGATTAAATTTTTTCAATCAGATCTATGAATAGTAAAAATGAAAAACAAAAGTGCAAAAATGTAACCACTTTTTATTATTAGAGGATTCTTTGTTCCGAAAATTCTTGGATCCATTTTTAACACACAAATTTGGCAATAGTTCAGTTTTTATGTTTTGAGATTTTTAAATGAATTAATCCTTTAAAAAATAATCCAAATTTCTTATCAAAATCAACAAAAATACACTTTAATGGATTTTAAAGTATTATTTGGATCAAACACATTATTTTTTCAACTCTTTCATCTTAAGAGAGATTTTATATAGAATTTTGTTTTCTTTAAAATTAGTTGTTTTCAAAAGTGAGTAGTCAAAATTGAAAGGATATACGAGTGGATTTAAATTTTTCGTTCCCATATTACAAATAATAAATGTACGCTTCTTTAAATACTATATCTATAATTATCTAACTTTTGCATATTTTTTATTTCACTCTACAATTAATCTTGTTAGTAATTGATATTGTACACTCGTTTAAGATTTTGGGATGATGTAGCTATGAAAACTTAGAATTATCAAGGAAACAAATAGATTTTTACAATCATCAATTTAGGTGCGCTTCAAACTTGAATTATTCATCCAGAATTGGTAAAAATCAGATGAATAACCATGATTTGTCATTGATAATATATATTAATTTGATTTTCTCACATTAAAGTTTATTAGTTTTGACTACTATATACTATTTTTGTGTATATTCAAAAAAAATATAAAGTTCACAATTTATTTGAAGATATGTCATTGTGTTTAGCTAATGCATTTTTCTATTCTAAATGTTTCTTTAGCAGCCATTCGGAAAGCATTGAGAAATTAGTTGTACTAATATTTGATCAATTATATAATTCTCTTTTGATAAAATTATTTATTTTTTATTAATAATGAAACTTGACTTTGGTTTTCATTTTACCTCATAAAACCTATTATAAGAGAAACGAATGACTAAAATATTTTCAATGGGATGATGAATCTAGCAAATATGATATGTGTGACGATGTTTACTATTCACGACATACAATAACCCGGATAACTAAACCAGGATTTGGAACCTAGAGGAGCAAGTTAGAAGGATTTTCAAGTGATACAGATGATGAACAAGAGGGCATTGGGGTTTATGAAAAAGCATGATGTTGATTATAAAGAGATATAGTATACAAGATTAAGATTTCGTCCACTTTGCAATGATGTTTAGACAAAGGAACTCTCATGGAATCAATACAATATGATATTTTTTATACAATGCAAAACAATTTCATATACTCAGATATACATTAGGAAATAAACATCAATATCAAAGTATGTTTATGAAATTTCTAATACAACTTCAATACACTTTAAATTTACTAAAGTAGATTTGACAATGCTTTATTTCAAAATTTGATGATATATGATCAATATTTCCGTTATTAAAGTAAAGTTTATGATTTTACTTTTTCTTATATTAAGTATGATTCATCATATTTTCTAACTTATATATAAAAATACCATATTTTCAATATCAATATATATATATATATTAACAACATTTTTAAAAATTTAAAATCAGAATTAATGGGTCATATAGTTTTAATAACTCAAACCGTTATCTTCTACCTAATTTGATAACATATTTTAAAAAAAATTCTTAAATCGAAAAGCATTAATTAAAATGTTAGTTTTCTTTTATTTATATCAAAATAAGTTTTCAAAATACTAACTCTTTTGTAACACACATATAAATATGACAAGATTAAGTTTAAAGGCTCACGAATCTAAAATTAAAAAGAAAAAAATACAAAATTCTATGTACAATTTTATCTAAAATAATTAAAGTAGTGTCACACAAATGAGGACATTTATTTCGTTTTTAACTCTTTTTATTCTTGTTTCATCATGTAAGGTTACATCTTTTATTAATTGTTCCATAAAAATATTTTCTAGTACTTTTGAAATATTAATTTTAGTTTTTTTTTTGTCACTTGTGATTAGCACTACAATCGTCTACTGTCTAAAAGATACCAGTTGTATCTTCGAACCAGTATGGTATCGAAGTGCTAATATATGAAAATATTGAGTTCCTTCTCCTAGCGTTCTTTGCTAGTTCATCCGCTTGTGGGTTGTTTGTCCTTGTCGTATGGTGTAGTGCAAATTCAGGATAGTTGTTGCGCAGTGTCTCGAACTCTTCTATCTCCGTAGCAAAGCCTCGCCATTTCTCAGGTTCTGAGACTATACTGATTAGGTCAGTTGAGTCTGTATAGAACCTGGAGCAATAACGTTGCATATTATGTAGACTCCTCATTGCCCATCGCAAGCTGTTGAACTCCGTATGTAGGGGAGTTAATCCTCTGTAGCTGCCTTTCATACCCATCAGATCGCTTGTTCCATCCCGTAGCTTCAGAATCCACCCCAGCCCTTCTGTGTCTTCTTCCTTCTTCCACGACCCATCCACAAAACAGACGAAGTGCCCTTGCCCCTCCCTATCGTGTCCTGCCGGCTCGGTCCACTCGTTCTGCGTGTGGTCCTGTCCATTTGGTTGTGTTGTTTGGGTCCAGAGTTCTCCTTCTCGGCGTGACTTTTCCAGGATGTCCACGGCCGAACGAGATACATTGTTGTATATTTTCTCGTTTCTCGCCTTCCATATGAACCATAGGATCCAAGGGAACCAGTTGGAGTCCGAGTCCGTTTCTGAGTCCGTTTGCATTGTCGCTTTTTTTTCCTGTATGAGGTAGTATATGTTTCCCCATAGGCTATCGAGAGGGAAGGTCGAGGGCGCTGAGGGGATATTTGATAGTGCCCACGCTTGTCTTGCCGGTGGGCATAGGAACAAGGTATGATTAATGCTTTCTGTGTCGTACCCACAGACCTCGCATGTGGCGTCTTCCCGTATATGCCGGTAATGGAGGCGTTCATGGGTTGGTATTGCCCCTGATAGGGCTTGCCAGAGAAAGTGTTGGATCTTCCTCGGGATTCGATGTTTCCAAACTGCCCCCTTCAGTGGGTTGAGTGATGGTTTCTGGAGTAAGAGTTGTATCCTGATAGGCCCCCCCTCTGGAGGGTTTTGTATCCTGATTTCACCGTATATTCTCCCGTTTTCGAGAAATGCCAGCAATGCTTGTCTCCGACTATACGGTTGGACGTCGTTATGGTGGAGATGAGCCTCACGTCTTCCTCAGGGAAGTGTCTTCGTAGCTCCTGTGTTTTCCATTTCCCATTCCCCACCTCTACCAGGTCTGATACTTTCAGATCCAGGTCTCTCTGTTGGTTGAGGCTATTTGGTGGTCTGGGGAAGGTATCTGGGACCCACGAATCTACCCAAATGCTTGTTTTATCACATGTTCCTATTATTTTTCGCGTCCCTTTAGTGATTAGGTCTTGGGCTGATATAATACTTCTCCATCCGTATGAGAGCCGATAAGACTTTTTCACTTGAAAGACATGGCAGTCCCTAAAATAGCGTCCTTTCAGGACCTTGGCCATGAGCGAATTGGGGTATTTCTCCAATCTCCACAGTTGTTTGGCTAAGAGGGCTTTGTTGAAATCTGCCACATTTTTAAAACCGATTCCTCCCTCTAATTTCGGTAGGCAGAGTGTTTCCCATGTGGTCCAGTGGATTCCTGAAACGGAATTCCCTCTATCCCACCAGAAGTTGCTTATCGCACTTGTAATCCGCTTGACCAGCGTTTTTGGCAAAAGAAAGCATGTCATCACGTATGTCGGAATAGCCATCGCTACCGCTTTTATCATGATTTCCTTCCCTCCTCGGGAGAGTAGTTTTGCCGACCATCCGTTTATTCTTCGATTGATTTGATCCCTCACGTATGCAAATATTGATGCTTTCGAGCCTTTCAGATTATCTGGGATTCCTAGGTATTTTCCTATTCCTCCCACTCCATGAATCCCCATTTTTGTCCTTATTGCTTCCTGGATGTCACTTGGTATTTTCTTTCCAAAGATTATGGTTGACTTGTCGTAGTTGATCCTCTGGCCAGAGGCCTTGCAGTATGTGTCTAGGATTTTGGAGAGTACGATGCTTTGTTCTTCAGAAGCTTCACAAAAAAACAGGCTATCGTCCGCAAAAAGGAGATGGGATATTGGTGGGCTTGAGCGTGCCACACGAAGTCCTGTTAAGTGTTTGTCCTGTTCCGCTGCTGTTAGGTTGGCAATTAATGCCTCTGTGCACAGAATGAATAGGTATGGGGAAAGGGGGTCCCCTTGCCTTAAACCGCGAGAGGGGATTATTTTGCCCCTTGGGCTCCCATTAATGAGTACTCGATAGGTAACCGTCTTGATACACATCATTATCCAGTCCGTCCATTTCTTTGAAAATCCGAGTTTCTCCATTAGTGCTGATAGGAAAGGCCATTCGATTCTATCGTATGCCTTGCTCATATCCGTCTTGATCGCCATGTACTTCATTTGGCAGTTCAGTTTCGTACTGAGAGCGTGGAAAGCCTCTTGCGCTATGATAATATTGTCTGATATCATTCAGCCAGCCACGAAGGCCGATTGCGTTTCTGAGATCAGTGATGGTAGTATTTCCTTCATCCTATTACAGAGTACTTTTGATATGACCTTATATACCACATTGCATAGGCTAATGGGTCTGAACTCAGTCATGTGTCTAGGCTTCTCTTTTTTTGGGATGAGGCAAATGTTGGTCTCATTGAATCTTGGATCAAACCTTCCAAGCGTCATGAAGTCATCTACCAGTTTTAGCAAGTGATCTCCCAGGATGTTCCAATAGTTTTGGAAGAATAGTGTTGTCATCCCATCCGGTCCTGGGGCCTTCTCTGGGTTCATTGAGAAGAGTGCATCCTTGACTTCCTCTTTTGTCGCCATGCGTTCGAGGCGGTTGTTCATCTCGGGCGATACTCTCGTAGTGATGTGCTGTAGAGATGACTCCAGTTCCTCTATCTGAGACATGGAGAACAGGTCTGTGAAGTATTCCACCGCTATTGCTTCCACTCTAGTCTCCTTTTCCACCCATACTCCTTTCTTGTCTACTAGACCTATGATCCGGTTTTTTACACGGCGCTGCTTAGTGATTGCGTGGAAGAATTTTGTGTTTTGGTCCCCTTCTTTCAGCCATATCGCTCGGCTTTTTTGCTGCCAAAATATTTCTTCTTCTCAAATAGCATCGCACAGGCGTCGGTTCAGTTCTGCCACTTCTTCTACAGATGCTGTATCTGATGATTGTTCTGCCTCCAACTTTTGCTTTATCTCATCTATACATTTTGAGGAGCTCATCGTTTCTTGCCTTCGCCATTTGGATATTGTTTTCCGGCAATTGCTTATTCGCTCTGCTATTGTCAAGTCGTTGTCCTCCGCCGACCCGATCCAGCCTGTCTTGACTATCGTTCCAAAGTTTGGCTTCGAGATCCATCGCTTGTCAAAGCGAAAGCTACGGACCCGCCTCTGTGACTGGGCTAACGTCTGAACCCAGATAGGGCGATGGTCCGATCCACAGAATTTCAGATATTCTGACCTGGTATGGGGGTAGATATTGTGCCACTCCTCATTTCCCATTGCTCTGTCCAGTCTACACCGGATTATTCCGGACCCTCTACGGCTGAACCATGACATGCTATCTCCTTTGTGAGGAAAATCGGTCATACCGCAGTTCTCGCACATGAGGCGAAAGTCTAGAAAACTGCTTTCAGGGCGGGATATTCCTCCTGATTTTTCATGATTTCCCATGATTGCATTGAAGTCTCCAATCATCAACCATGGTTCTGTTCTTTCCTGTCCTAGTCTGGTCAAGCGTTCCCAGACATTGTTACGCAGTTTTACTACTGGGTCTCCGTAAACGAAAGATATGAAAATTTTATTATCACCAATAGTAACCATTACATCGATGATATTTTTATTTGAAAATAAAATGTGAACGTTACACTCCGCTAGGGCCATCAGTGCTAAGCCGCCGCTACGTCCTGATGGTTCTACCATAAAAAGAAAATCATAACCTAAGTGGGCTTGCATATCTTGTATGAATCCCTTATTCTGCTTAGTCTCCATTAAGAAAAGTAACCTCGGGAACAACGTTTTCCGTAGTTCCCGTAATCTCCGAACTGCCAAGTAGCTCCCCGCTCCTTGGCAGTTCCAACTTAGGATCATTAGGCATCCTCCGGTGGTCGCTCCTTGACCACCGGATTCTTGGATCCATCAGATTTACCCTTGCCTGAAGGGTTGGCCTCTGTGGCAGGCGTTGGTGATGATTTCTCTTTCCCTCGTAATGTCTTGCTCTGGCGTTTGGTTTCCCCAAAATACATTACTGTGTGTTTCTTTACGGTAGAGGCACGGTACGGGCTTCTCCCTATTTTCTTTCTTGCATGTAGGGCCTTAGTGATACAAGCCTTGATTCAAGGATGTATGCGTGTGGGCTGTTTGTAGAAGATTAGGTGAGAAACACAACCTTAGGCTTCTGGATAGGGGTTTTCTGGCTGGTAAACGATGGAAGGGTGAAGTGAACCACACGAGGGGTGATGAACCTCGTGATAAATCACAAACTTAGAGCTAGGAGGGCTGGTCTCAACTAGGTTCTAAGCGCACAAGTCTCTCTTGAGAGAAAGCTCGTAGGGAAAAAGTTCTACTTTATTAATAATCAAAAAGGTTGTCGAACTACAATGCTGGAAGGAGCCTTATTAATATGCTCGACAGCTTGATCTTCTAGGGTCGACACAAATAAAGAAAAAGGAAAGTTTACAAAAAGGCACAAAAGGAAAAGATACAAAAGTGCATAACCGAAAAAGGACCTATTCCTAAAATGTTCTTGACTCAAAAATGTAAAGCAACTAGATCCTACCCTGCAAAAAAGAAAGAGGCATATATTCGAATGTAAACTTACCTTAACTCACCTCACGGCCAAGATATGGAAGGTGGCCGTCCTTGTGGCATGCACGCGCCTTGCTCCTAGTCTTCGACTTGGAGTAGGGTTACAAATCCCTGGGCCTTGACCTCTCTTGCCACTAAAGCCCAAGTCTCTGATGTCCCTTGTGTTGTTGAGAAGCTATTGGACTCTTCCTTGTATTTTTGGCCCATTGTCCTTAGTCGATCTTCTTCTAGAAGCTTGTTGACCCATAGGCTGAATTTGTGGAAGAGCGCCCTTGATCTGCTTCTTGTCATTGCTCCTTGAGGTACTACTGGTGTTGAGACTTCCTCTAAGTGCATGTCCTGGAGCTGGTAGCTCATTTGGTCCGAGTCCTCTTGTGTAGAAGTGGAAGTGCGCGTGTACTCGGCTGGATCGCCTGTACCGGCTGGATTGTGCGCGGTACTGGCCGGAATGACTTCAGGACTGGCCAAATTGATCCCGGAGTCGGCGGTGTCATCAGGGGGACCGGCGGTGTCATTCACGTCCCCACCAAGTGTGCCGGAAGCTTGGGCCTCTCCGCCGGCGATGTTGACCGGTCTGGTCCTATAGGTCGAGGGTCCGGCGGTATTGTCTGGTCCGGCAGGCGCGCCAGATGGTCCTGCTGTCTCGGGCAAGCTTCCTGGTCGGCCAGTCTGGTCTCCTGGCTGGATGTACGACCTGATGTCCTCATCACTTAGTCACCCTGATGTCCAGCCTTTTGGTCCCTCTTTTTTCCGGTCTTTTGTTCCTCTCTGTGAGCATATCCCTCATCGGGGATATGATTTCCTGTGGATTGATCCGTCCTGCAGACCCCAATTGGATCTGTGGCAGTACCGAATTTTCTGGGAGGGTAGGGCTTTGTTTGGATGAGGAGCCTCTCAGAATTCTCCTGTTCTCCCTTCGAGCTTCCTCTTCCGTTTCCTTATACCAAGAGGGTCTCTCGGTTTCCTTCTTCCTATCCCTGCTTCTGTCTCCTTCTGGTTCCTGGAGTCTGTCTAGCACCGATCTCTTGGGTTTGTTCCCATTCTGTGGGCTCTCCATATTGACATAGGAAAATCAAATAAGACCTATCTTGACCTACAAGGCAAGTGTGAGCACGAAAATTCAGTTTGAATAACAATGGAAATGAAAAAGGATGGGTTATTATTAACCACATGGTTGAAATGGTTAAATAGCTACCTTGGGAGAAGAATCAAGGTGGAAAAGTCATGCCCATGCTGCACATAGTCTTGGCAACCACACCAAACAGTCATGCCCATGCTGTCTCCTCTCTTCTCATTGGTTGTTGTCAGGCTCCTCCTCTATTCAAACTCATCCACAAGTTTGAATTCGTTTTATTTTGTGTTCACATTGTAAATCCTCTATAAAAGGGCTGTAAAGACTCAATGTATAATATACTCTTAGGAGATTCTTCTCCATAAGTCTAAGTCATTTCTCATACTTCTCTTTGAGTTTTCAGATTCAATTCTTCATATTTCTCCTCTATAATCTCAATATTCTTACATGGTATCAGAGCATAAGATCATTCTCTTATCTTTTCTACTCAAATCTCTCAGTTTCTAATCTAAAATTCTGTCAAAATCTCTCAGTCTTTAGACTAAAAAACTCACGGTTTCATTCAACCATAAAAGCTGCTTCCTTTGAGCTCTTCAAAGCCTAACAATGGAGGATACAGTTCAAATTAGTTCCAGCCTGAAACCTACGGTGATAGCAGTAGTTCTCAAAGGCTTGAACTACACATTATGGTCAAGAACCATCAAGACAGCCATTTGTGGCAAGGACTTTGGAATCACATCTTGGAGGATAATACTCCATCTATAGATGATCCAAAGGAAAAGAAGGATGAGGCAACAAGAAAAGAAGAAGCTAGGTGGTTCCAAGAAGATCAATCAGTCCTTGGATTCCTCCAAAATTCATTGGACCCATCCATTCTTGAAGCTTATTCACATTGTGAAACTGCCAAGTCTCTTTGGGACACTCTCAAGAGGGTGTATGGGGATGTTTCAAACCTCAGCTGTGTGTATGAGGTTAAGAAGGCTCTCAATGATCTACACCAAGAGGATATGGAGTTCACAAAATTCCTGGGCAAGTTCCAGTCAACATGGTCCGAGCTTGACATGTTGAGACCAAGTTCTATGGATCCAAATGTGCTTAATGAAAGGAAGGAACAAGACAAGATATTTGGGCTCCTTCTCAACCTAAATCCAGTCTTTAAGGATGTGATTAAGTCCATCCTGAGAGAGCCAAAACTCCCTGATTTCAAAGAGGTGTGCTCACGGATTCAAAGGGAGCAAGGCAACATTGGTTTGTTTGGTGGTAAAGGAGAACTAGTCATGGCCAACAAAAGCGTGTTTAAGCAAGAGGATAGGAAGAGTGTGATGTGAGCATTGTAAGAGGAATGGCCACATCAAGGACAAGTGCTGGATACTTCATCCTCATCTCAAGCCAAACCGGTTCAAGGATTCAAAGGCTAACATCTCTCAAATGGTTGCGACTGAACCCGCAAGTTCATCCAACCAAGGAGGGGAGCTAGCTATGAATGTATCCATGGAGTATGTTAAGAAGAGTGACTTGGAGGATCTCATCAAGGCCTATGCCTCAAAACTCTCCGGTATCACACTCTACTCCCATAAATTGCTTGATAAACCGGATCATAAGTTGGTAGTGGATTCAGGTGCTTCTCACCATATGATTAGCAATGCTAGGTTGTTAAAGAACATTGAACCATGTCTAGGACAAGTAACTATAGCTGATGGTAAGGGTATTCCAATTGAAGGAACCGAAAAATTAAGACTATTTGACAAAGAAACTAATGCATTCTTTGTACCTAAATTTAAGTCTAATCTAGTTTCTGTCAAAAAGGCTACTAAAGACCTCAATTGCAATGTTACATTTGGGCCTAACAATGTTTACTTTCAGGATATTAAGAGTGGTAAGATACTTGGAGGTGGTGTAACCCAAGATGAGCTCTATGTTCTTGAAGACCCTCCAAGCAATTTGGATTCCTTAGCTTTCAAATCCTGTGTTTTTGCTAATAAAGATGTCTTATGGCATGCTAGAATAGGACATCCTCATGCTCGTGCTTTAAGCTTAATAATTCCTAATGTCGCTTATGATCACTCAGTTTGTGAGGCTTGTATCCTTGGCAAACATTGTCGTGTTGTTTTCCTTAAATCGTCTACAATTTATGAGCATTGCTTTGATTTAGTACATTCCGATGTTTGGACCTCACCTTACATGTCTAGAGATAGGAATAAATACTTTGTGACCTTTATAGATGAGAAATCGAAATATACATGGGTTACATTACTTCCATCTAAAGATAGGGTTTATGAGGCATTTATAAACTTTTCATAATTATGTTACTAATCAATTCAATGCCAAGATCAAAGTGTTAAGATCAGATAATGGAGGGGAATACACAAGTCAAAGATTCAAAGCTCATCTAAACAAACATGGAATACTACATCAAACTAGCTGTCCACACACACCACAACAAAATGGAGTTGCTGAAAGGAAGAACCGACACTTAATGGAAGGAAAATCAAATAAGACCTATCTTGACCTACAAGGCAAGTGTGAGCACGAAAATTCAGTTTGAATAACAAGGGAAATGAAAAAGGATGGGTTATTATTAACCACATGGTTGAAATGGTTAAATAGCTACCTTGGGAGAAGAATCAAGGTGGAAAAGTCATGCCCATGTTGCACACAGTCTTGGCAACCACACCAAACAGTCATGCCCATGCTGCACACAGTCTTAGCAACCACACCAAACAGTCATGCCCATGCTGTCTCCTCTCTTCTCATTGGTTGTTGACAGGCTCCTCCTCTATTCAAACTCATCCACAAGTTTGAATTCGTTTTCTTTTGTGTTCACATTGTAAATCCTCTATAAAAGGGCTGTAAAGACTTAATGTATAATATACTCTTAGGAGATTCTTCTCCATAAGTCTAAGTCATTTCTCATTTTCTCATACTTCTCTTTGAGTTTTCAGATTCAATTCTTCACATTTCTCCTCTATAATCTCAATATTCTTACACTCCATCCTCTTAGGTTCCTCGAAGTGGAGGGCCCGCTTTGCCGATGGGTGGTTGGATCCTCTGCTTCCTCTGGGGGCCCTTAGGTCCACTCCTCTTTGGGGCTTATCTCCTTTCTTGGGCCATTCCGCTAGGTATCTGTGGAGTGGGGAGTCAGATTCCACCCTCCTAGGTGGAGGAGGAGGAAGAGGAGCTTCTGGTCTGCCGTGGGAGGGACCTTGCTTGTCTGGACAGTGTCTCTCGTCATGTGTTATTCGAAGGCATCGGTCACAGAACTTGGCCAAACTTTCATAGTCAAATGTGACCGTTACTATGTCTCCATTTGCGAACTGTAGGTCCCGTATGAATACCAGGGGTTCCTCTGCTTGGAGGGAAACCCTAATTCTTGCCTCATTAACATCGTACTGTAGGAGTTCTCCCATTGCTTGCCCAATATCAATGATTGTCTCCTCTGCCCAGTAGTGGGTCGGTATCCCCACAACTTTCACCCAGAAGGGAATTGTCCCTGGGAAGTCAGGCTTTACACTCGGGACCCATCTCTCAAGTGTGGTCATCCATTGATCAAAATGGTATGGCCTTTTTTCCAGGACTGATATGATGTCTTCCTCTGAGTTGAACCAGAACATAAACCTTCCCTGTCCCAAGTCCTGCCCCTGAACCCGACCTTCACATTGCCAGATTGAGGGTAGGAGGGTGATGAAGGTGCGGACTCGGTGTCCTTGCATAGTCATATTCAGAATCCTGCCCACCAGAGTTGTTTCAAACCTCTTGAGAACTGCCGAGTTGTCAAAAGCCCGAATCCTTATTGGGCTTGGCTTTCTTCGGCCCGAACAGGTTTTGGATACTAGCATTCCTGAAATTGTCATCTCGGTTAACCCGGCGTGAATTGGTACACCGGTTCTGATAATGCAAAATTGGACCGGAATTTGTGTGGGGCCCACGGTATCGGTTATTTCCTTGATAATCGAGGAATCGCCTCGGTTATGTCATCTCCACACACGTCGGTTAATCGGGATTCTTGGTAGCCGACTGAATCTCACCGATTTAGGGTAATTCCGGCGAGTGAATGGACTCCGATGACGCCGAGTTAGGGACGTCGATTTGTGGTCGCCTCGGTTGCCTTTGGAGTTGTCGCCGAAGAGTATCTCCGATCTGGGGTTTCTCGGAGGCTGGGGAGGGTTTTCTCCTTCCTGTTTTCGGGCTTCTGTTTTCTGTGCTTTTTCGAGGTGTATGGTGTCGACTAGGAGGTGCAACGGGGGTTTATATAGCTGTGGTGGATTCGCCTTTAGTGGCGGGATCCCACTGTCACCGCGATTTCCTTGATTCCACGCGATTTCGTTGGGTGAGGGTCGCGGATTGCTCGCAATCTCACTTTCCGAAAGTGAGCACACCATTAATGGCGGCGTGATACTCGACCAGTTTCGGTCGCAAGGGATGGAAAGTAAATCCTCCGTGGAGGATCGCGGATCCGATGTGGTGATATTCTTTCGAATATTCCAGATCTTCGACAATCCATATTGTAATTCCCTAATCAATGGCGTGATTGGGGGAGTGGCGACGGAGGTCCACGCAGGGAACCCTCTGCCGATGTGCGTTCTCGCCGGCACCGTGTTTGGGCTCGGCGGATCGAGGTGGCAGCCCATACTTTACAGATTAATTATTTTGTAACGGCCCACTTTTTGAAATCTCTCGAGAGAGAATTCTCAAGCGAAAAAACTTTGTCCCCAAATATTAATTTTAGTTTTTTAAAACATTTATAGGTGCATCAAATATTATAAGCAAAACCGTTTACGAAAAGAGAACTCCTTCTTACGTTCCAGCAAAGAATCTGATGGCTGAATTTCATAAATCCGATCATCTTCTAGCAAATGACCATAATGAACTCAGTCCTGCGGACAACATCATATTATTGTATGAGGAATGAACAAAATAATTAAATTTTATTTTGACTTTCAATTTATTTATCTATTATATACGATTTATATTTCAAAATAATGCGATTATACCTGATGTATCATTCGATGAAAGATTATTATAAAATTATTGAATATATATGTGTAAACTTATCTAACCAACACAATTATTTATTGATTAATTTTATTTTTTAAAATTACACCTTGACATATCTTCATTTTGATTTGTGTTATACCCAAAACTAAAGTAAAATGATGTATATAATTAAACGGATTGGTTTAAAAGTTAAGAATATGTCTAATTGTGCTAGATGTTTTATTGATTAAATTTTATCAATCAGATCTATGAATAGTAAAAATGAAGAACAAAAGTGCAAAAATGTAACCACTTTTTATTATTAGAGGATTCTTTGTTCCGAAAATTCTTGGATCCATTTTTAACACACAAATTTGGCAATAGTTCAGTTTTTATGTTTTGAGATTTTTAAATGAATTAATCCTTTAAAAAATAATCCAAATTTCTTATCAAAATCAACAAAAATACACTTTAATGGATTTTAAAGTATTATTTGGATCAAACACATTATTTTTCAACTCTTTCATCTTAAGAGAGATTTTATATAGAAATTTTTTTTACTTCAAAATTAGTTGTTTTCAAAAGTGAGTAGTCAAAATTGAAAGGATGTACGAGTGGATTTGAATTTTTTTCATCCCTTATTACAAATAATAAATGTACGCTTCTTTAAATACTATATCTCTAATTTTCTACCTTTTGCATATTTTTTCATTTCACTTTACAATTAATCTTGTTAGTAATTGATATTGTACCCTCGTATAATATTTTAGGATGATGTAGCTATGAAAACTTAGAATTATCAAGGAAACAAATAGATTTTTACAATCATCAATTTAGGTGCGCTTCAAACTTGAATTATTCATCCAGAATTGGTAAAAATCAGATGAATAACCATGATTTGTCATTGATAATATATATTAATTTGATTTTCTCACATTAAAGTTTATTAGTTTTGACTACTATATACTATTTTTGTGTATATTCAAAAAAAATATAAAGTTCACAATTTATTTGAAGATATGTCATTGTGTTTAGCTAATGCATTTTCCTATTCTAAATGTTTCTTTAGCAGCCATCTGGAAAGCGTTGAGAAATTAGTTGTACTAATATTTGATAAATTATACAATTCTTTTTTGATAAAAATATTTATTTTTTATTAATGATGAAACTTGACTTTGGTTTTCATTTTATCTCATAAAACCTATTTTGAAAATGAAAATTATAAGAGAAACGAATGACTAAAATATTTTCAATGGGATGATGAATCTAGCAAATATGATATGTGTGACGATGTTTACTATTCACGACATACAATAACCCGGATAACTAAACCAGGATTTGGAACCTAGAGGAGCAAGTTAGAAGGAAGGTGATACAAATGATGAACAAGAGGGCATTGGGGTTTATGAAAAAGCATGATGTTGATTATAAAGACATATAGTATACAAGATTAAGATTTCGTCCACTTTGCAATGATGTTTAGACAAAGGAACTCTCATGGAATCAATACAATATGATATTTTTTACACAATGCAAAACAATTTCATATACTCAGATATACATTAGGAAATAAACATCATATCAAAGTATGTTTATGAAATTTCTAATACAACTTCAATACACTTTAAATTTACTAAAGTAGATTTGACAATGCTTTATTTCAAAATTTGATGATATATGATCAATATTTCCGTTATTAAAGTAAAGTTTATGATTTTACTTTTTCTTATATTAAGTATGATTCATCATATTTTCTAACTTATATATAAAAATACCATATTTTCAATATCAATATATATATATATATATATTAACAACATTTTTAAAAATTTAAAATCAGAATTAATGGGTCATATAGTTTTAATAACTCAAACTATTATCTTCTACCTAATTTGATAACATATTTTTAAAAAAATTCTTAAATCGAAAAGCATTAATTAAAATGTTAGTTTTCTTTTATTTATATCAAAATAAGTTTTCAAAATACTAACTCTTTTGTAACACACATATAAATATGACGAGATTAAGTTTAAAGGCTCATGAATCTATAATTAAAAAGAAAAAATACCAAATTCTATATACAATTTTATCTAAAATAATTGAAGTAGTGTCACACAAATGAGGACATTTATTTCGTTTTTAACTCTTTTTATTCTTGTTTCATCATGTAAGGTTACATGTTTTATTAATTGTTCCATAAAAATATTTTCTAGTACTTTTGAAATATTAATTTTAGTTTTTTAAAACATTTATAGGTGCATCAAATATTATAAGCAAAACCGTTTACGAAAAGAGAACTCCTTCTTACGTTCCAGCAAAGAATCTGATGGCTGAATTTCATAAATCCGATCATCTTCTAGCAAATGACCATAATGAACTTAGTCCTGCACACAACATCATTGGTTATTGTCATGAATGTGCATATTATTGTATGAGACAGGGAAGATGGATGGCTGAATGTCGAACTTGGAAATGTTATTGTGGGAAAATCATAACAAAATAATTAAATTTTATTTTGACTTTCAATTTATTTATCTATTATATACGATTTATATTTTCAAAATAATGCGATTATACCTGATGTATCATTCGATGAAAGATTATTATAAAATTATTGAATATATATGTGTAAACTTATCTAACCAACACAATTATTTATTGATTAATTTTATTTTTTAAAATTACACGTTGACATATCTTCATTTTGATTTGTGTTATACCCAAAACTAAAGTAAAATGATGTATATAATTAAACGGATTGGTTTAAAAGTTAAGAATATGTCTAATTGTGCTAGATGTTTTATTGATTAAATTTTTTCAATCAGATCTATGAATAGTAAAAATGAAGAACAAAAGTGCAAAAATGTAACCACTTTTCATTATTAGAGGATTCTTTGTTTCGAAAATTCTTGGATCCATTTTTAACACGCAAATTTGGCAATAGTTCAGTTTTTATGTTTTGAGATTTTTAAATGAATTAATCCTTTAAAAATAATCCAAATTTCTTATCAAAATCAACAAAAATACACTTTAATGGATTTTAAAGAATTATTTGGATCAAACACATTATTTTTTCAACTCTTTCATCTTAAGAGAGATTTTATATAGAATTTTTTTTTACTTCAAAATTAGTTGTTTTCTAAAGTGAGTAGTCAAAATTGAAAGGATGTACGAGTGGATTTGAATTTTTTCTTCCCTTATTACAAATAATAAATGTACGCTTCTTTAAATACTATATCTCTAATTTTCTACCTTTTGCATATTTTTTATTTCACTTTACAATTAATCTTGTTAGTAATTGATATTGTACCCTCGTATAATATTTTAGGATGATGTAGCTATGAAAACTTAGAATTATCAAGGAAACAAATAGATTTTGACAATCATCAATTTAGGTGCGCTTTAAACTTGAATTATTCATGCAGAATTGGTAAAAATCAAATGAATAACAATGATTTGTCATTGATAATATATATT